>JAUPMG010307486.1:0-16443 GCA_031762675.1 Pachysandra terminalis
TAAAGGAATCTAAAAGACATACCTTGGCTTTTTATGAAGATGTATTGAAGGAGAACAAGATCCTAATAGGTGTCCAAGGGTGTAGTCTTATTGTCTTGAAAACCTTGAAGCGAAGAAGACTTCCACGGAGATTTTTTCCACAAAGCTAGGAGTGATGGATGTATGGGACTATGGATTTCTTACTTTTTGGCTTTTATAAACCTTCAAGAGCTAGGTGTCTCCCTTTTTAGGTATCAAAAAAATTTATCATGTGCATATAGGGTTCCTGTGGTTATTGACCAGAGTGCCTATTATGATTTGTTGTAATGCCCCATGACATAACGAAACCAGAGGGCTTTCTGCAATATTTAGAACTTTCTTAACAATTTGCTCATTCCAAGTCCTTTTTACACTTTAATCCTTCTTTATACAATGGCTATTGTTGTCCATTGTTCAATCTTAAGAAAAAAGCTTGAGGCTCGCAGCGGTGATTTTTATTGGAATTTGACAAATCAGTTCCAATAGTTGTTTTTTTTTTTTGGATCAACAAGTATCTCTCTCTCTCTCTCTCTCTATATATATATATATATATATATATATATATATATATATATATTAATGATCAGAAAAGAAGTACAATGCATGACCATCTGTACGCCAACAGTATACATCAAGTCTGAAAAGAAAACAAAATATAGAAGCTGAAACAACATCGATAAACTGCTAAAGAGCAAGGAAATTAAACCCAACCCAAAAAACAGTAAACTACCCACCACATGCATCCCATACTCATCAATTCCAGAACTCATCCATCCATGGTGTTTAAACTCGGTATCGGATGGGGGATCGTCCCGGTCCGATACCGAGTTAAATTGGCGATCCAAATATGGATCGGCCGATCCAGACCGATCCAATAAAAAAATCTACGGATCTAATCTCAGATTTAATAGTCTTCTTATTATATTTCAGGTCTATACATGGTGTTTGGATCGGCCGATCCATATTTTCAGGAAATCTACAGATCTAGACCGATCCATATTTTCAGGAAATCTACCGATCTAGACCGATCTAGACTGATCCATATTTTCAGGAAATCTACAGATCTAGACCGATCCAATCTACAGATCTATTCTACAGACTGATCCAATATACAGATCTATTCTACAGACAGATCTAATCTACAGATCTAATCTTGTAGACTTGCAATTTGAAAAAAAAAATCAAAAAAAATCAGAAAAAACTTGAAAATAGTTGTACAAGATAAGATCTGTAGATTTCCTGAAAATACCCCTTAAGAATCCAATAAAATAAGAAGAATAAAAAAAATCAGGAAAAAAAATGGAAGAAGAATCGGATAGAAGAATGGAAGAAGAAGAAGAAGAAGAAGAAGAAGAAGAAGAAGAAGAATCAGATAAAATAAGAAGAAGAATCAGAAGAAGAAGAAGAATAGAAGAAGAAGAATGGAAGAAGAAGAATAGAAGAAGAAGAAGAAGAAGAAGAAGAAGAAGAAGAAGAAGAATGGAAGAAGATACGCACCTGTAAGTCGTTCTCTCCCTCTCAAGCACCTTCTCTCTCTCGGTCTCTCCGGTCTCCAGTCTTGTTCTCTCTTCTCCAACTCCAAGTTCTCCTCGTTCTGGAAAGATATGGAGGAAATCTTTTTAAAAAGATGTTTTTTTTTTAGATTTGGACTTTGCAATCTGACTTCAGGGCAAATTTTTTTTTTTGGGTTTGGATCGTCCGATTCATGGTTGGATCGGACGATCCAACTCGCTGATCCCGAGTCACATGATTATGCTTATAGTATGGCTCGGTCTTGGATCGGAAATCGCCCCGGTCCGATCCCGAGTTGGATCGTCCGATCCAGATCGGGATCGGACGATCCTTGACACTATGCATCCACCGAAATATCTTTACAAACCGGAGACAAGGATGCTCTCCAAACTAGAGAAGATCTAACCTTGCTAATCAATTGGGCCCATGTTGCTAAACTTTCCTTCAGAGATTCTGTTATTACTTTCCTTCCATACAATCCAAGAAATTGCAGCTGGGCAAAGGGGCCACAAAATGCTCCAATTTCCTTTATGGCACCCTAATAAAACTCCAAGGTTCCAAAGCTGAGTAGAAGTTCGAAGGCTGCACCCAACTAACTTTAAAATGTTGCAAAAACTAGGGCTGTAAATAAGCCGAGTTGAGCTGAGCTTTGTTTAGCTCGGCTTGGGCTCTTAAAATCTGGACAAGGCTCTGGCTTGGTAAAAATTTCCAGGCTCAGGCTTGCTGGTTTTTTCAAGGCTCAGGCCCGGCTCGCAAAAGTTCGGCTCGGGAAAAGCTCGATTCGGCTCGTGAAAAGCTCAACTCGACTTGTGAAACGTTGAACAAAAAAAAATAAAAAAAAGGTTAAACTTATTTAATGCTTTGTATTTAATATATAAAACCACCACCGCCACTAACTTTGTATTTAATGCTTAATATTATATATATATATATATGTATATATATATATATTATATATATATAAGACCGAGCCGAGCCTACCTAAGCTCGGCTCAGGCTCGTTGAGCCTCTTTTTGGGCTCGGGCTCGACTCGCAAGCCTAAATATTGAGCTCAAGCACGGCTCATGCGACAAGCTAGCTCAGCTCGTTTACATCCCTAGCAAAAACCAGCTGCAAATTTGACTTGACATAGGGCAATGGATGAATAAATGATCGATTCTTCCTTTTGCTTACACATCACGCACCTATTTGGCATAACCCATCCTCTACTTATCAGATGATCCACTGTAAGGGTTTTATCTAAGGCAGCTGCCCATAGCAGGAATGACACCTTCAATGGAAAAGAGAACCCCAAATCATCTTACCGTTATCAAAAACTGTATGCACGCTGTGTAAAGTGATGATATAATAGAAAGATCGCACTGTAAAAATGCCTGATTTATCCAAGGCCCATCTTCTAACATCATCCCCTTTCTTCCAGTTACCCAAACCTCCTAGAAGAGCTGTCATCAAACTCATTTCCCCATTGATCAAAACTGAAATTGAAGCAGAGGATAAGTATGCACTAATCCAGCCCGCCCCTCCACTTAGATCCGAAGCCTATTCTTCTCATCACATATAATAAGAAATCCCAGTTAACATGGTCTTACGCCTTCTCCATATCCAGTTTACAGATCAAACCCTTTCCCCCCTGCTTCTGTTTTGAAACCAAACATTCATTAGCAATAAGAACCCCATCCAATATTTGCCTTCCCCCCCACAAAAGCTGACTGAGAATTAACTACTAGCTTAGGTAGCATCCTCTTTAATCTATTCACAGGGGTCTTGGATTGTTGTAGAAACTATTAATCAAACTTATTGGATGGAAATCCTTCAAATTAACAGCCCCCAATTTTTTAGAAATTAACGAGATAAATGTTCCACCCACACCTTTACTAAGAAATCCTATATCCAATACATCCTCTACAGTCCTCAGCCCTCACCAGATCCCCTTGTATTATCTTCCAATACTTCTTGTAAGATGCTGAGTAAATCCGTTTGGACATGGTGCATTGTCCCCTTCAAGTTGGTCTACAACTCCCTTAATCTCCTCTTCGGATACCTTCCCTTCAAGCCTATCTCTGTCCTCCTTCAACAGCACTGGAAAAACCAATCCATCCAAACCTGGTCTATATGATTCTGAGAATAAATCATAATAATACCCTTCCACAGCTTTCTTTGTATCCTTCTCCTCCTCTACCGTTATTCCATTCAATTCTAATTTACTAATCATGTTTCTTCCTCTTCTCGCATTAGCCAAGTTATGAAAATATTTCGTATTCTTATCTCCTAACTTGAGCCAAAGAGCTCTAGATTTCTGTCTCATGCTTGTCTCCATTTTTGCAAGCTTCTTAAACTCAATCTTGAGCCTCTCTCAACTCCCATTCCTGATTATTCAGCCCTAACCCCTTCCTCCTTTTTATCCAATTCCCCAATTTCATTCAAAATTTCCTTCACCTTCACATCACTTTTTTCAAAACACTCCTTATTCCATTTCTTAATTTCATGCTTAAGGGCCCCCTTAAAAATGACAAACATGGCAGCCCCCCAAACTTAAATCTGTTCCACTACTTGCTAACCTTATCAACAACACCCTTATCTTCTAATCAAATATTCTCAAACCCTAATCAACCTGACCTAATAGAGCCGGAGGAGTATTCAAGCTAATTGGTGCATGATCCGAAGTGGCCCTTGGAAGAGTAGAAGTCAGGTTAGAGTTAGATAAGATGCCATCTGCCCACCCAAGAGACACCAAAAATCCATCTAATTTAGAGATTGACTTTTTGCTGAACCAAGTGAACTTCTCCCCTCTCATAGGTACCTCCACAAGTTCATTAACCTTCCACCCCCCCCAAGGCACCAAGGAATCATCCATTTCCTTATGATTTCCCCTAATTCTTCCCACATACTCAAAAGTTTGGTACCCTCTTTTGGACCATATATATTTGACAATAACCACATCTCATTCTTCTCCCACGATCGAATCACTATCGATATGGAATACATATACCTACATACTGTAATTAGTTCAAACACCTTAACTTTCCACTCAATGGCCAGACCCTCTGTCGCGCCTCAGAATTCACACCTCATTATTCGGTACGAGATTCGAAGAACGACCATTATCTCCCTAAAGAAGATGGAACATCAGATGTGCGGTATAAATAAATATGAATATTATACTATATTATACATTAAAATCTAACATATTACATTGCTGTTTACACTTTAAATCTTAATGAATTAAATATTATTTACATAGCCCTTGGATCTAAACCTTAGGAAAACCTAACTATCCAATCCATGTTTCCGCTGCACTACTCTCGCGATTAATCCTTCATTAATTTCCTGCAAAACACTACATATATATGCACCAATATACAGGTATATAAAGGAAACTTTATTGAGGTTATCATCCTAGTAAGCAGTCAACCATGGCAAAGTAAAACATCAAATTAAGCAGTTCATATCTTAGATATAGCAATACCTATAAAGCTTGCAATTCCTGTAGTAAACATACGAAGATAGGACACTAGGACATACATAAGAATTATTCCGATAAACATCCTATCAATATAAGATCTGCAGGATTATAAGACTAAGAAGAACATAACAATTACATATATGTTATCACCCCCTCTGGGTTATACCAAGGTAAAGGCCTCATCCTAGCAGACTAGTCTTAGGTAATCGCTCATATCATCATCATCTCCTCTGGGTAATACCAGAGTAAGGGACTACCCATTAAGTAACCTTGGGTGAATCCACACCTCCTTGGGAGATACCAAGGTACAGGCCTCCCTAGTGGCTAACCTCAGGTGACGAAACCCCCCATCCAAAGGATGACACATCAATTATGGCTAACCATACAATCCTTTTTATTTGATCAGATGGATTCAGTCGTCACTTGCATGGACTACTTCACATATCTTCCATATTCTGTTTCCAAACACATACATATCACACATGCTTTCATATCAATCTTATTCATACTCATATAGGAAAAATCATGTAGATAAACTTTAAAACACGAGTTCATACATATAAAATAGAAACAAAAGTAGCTCCTTTAGATAATAGGGTTTTTCTACATATATCATAAGCCTAGAATTCAAAACACCGATAAACTTCGTATATATATCTGAAAACAATGTAAAATCTCTTCAAAGCATGTATTTAGATAGCTAATATCAGAAAATTGCTTTTGTATTTTGAAAACATCATCGAAACCCATTAAAACATGTTTTCAAACCTTTAGAAACAATAGAAGCGAAATATAGTTGATGGTTGAACATGTAAGCATTAATACTTACCTTGGATCCTCGATCTGCGACTCCAAACATGGTTTCCATGCCTTCAAGCATCAAAACTTCTATCTCATTGATGACCTCCCCTAGCTGAAGCTCTTCTCAGATCTCTCTTCCTATTTCTCACATATATTCATGAGAAAACCTTAATAGCTATTATTTATATACCTAAAGTGATCTTCTCTTAATTCTCCCACTTATCCTAATTTATTGCTTACGAATTACCAATCTTAACTTTATTAATTACAGAGACATATTTACTGCTTAATATCTTTTAACGTATCCTTAGGATCAATAATCCAATTAAAATAATGATCTCCGCATGTTTCTTTGTCATCGGTGAGTTGTTGACGATTTGGTCGGCTCATTGATGGCTCATCGGTGACTTGGTTGGTCCGCCGAAGGTCGTCTGCGAGTATACATGGAAAACAGTTTTTACAGGCTTCTATCCCTTGTTTCGTCGACGACTTTGGTTGGCTAACCGATGACCTGCCGATGAGTGGAAAAAGCACAAAAACAGGGTTTTGGAATTGCTCTTGCATTGGATTGGCCTATAAACTACACCACAAGCTTAACCACCATAATATGATGGCAAATCCAAGCTCTGGAATGGTTTGTAACCCCCTAATTCATGGGGATTATCCAATATCATTCCTTGGAGCAATTAAGTGGATTAAGGCCCATAACCTTGATATAGATGATTTATTAGACTAATATTTCCATCTAACTAATAAAGATAATTTAGAACGTTGATTATATAGGCATATTCAAATTTGGGTCATTACACCCCCTGAAACTCCCAAAGCCCCACTAAACACCCAACCAATACCCTTCTCTTCCCACATCTCTGTAACTAATTTAGACTGATCTCCCCCCAGCTTAGTTTCCTGCAGCATAACTACATCCGAATGCCACCGTTTTAGTACTCCCTTAACTATCACCCTCTTGTCTGCATCATGCAGACCTCTCACGTTCCATGATAAAATTCTTTAACTTCATTTTATCAACAAGCAGGCCCATGAGCCTTCCTCTTGCTATCACTTTTCAGACTACATGAACTTATGTTATCATTCATATTCCATGTAAGTCTATGCAATTCCTTCACCAATTTCTTGCTTACATCAGAATCTTATATGTATTGCTATTTGATTGACCACTAACAAAGCCTTTGCCTCGTCCTCAAAACACAAGATACCCCAAGAAAATCCTTGAAGTCCATAATTTTGTTCAACACCCAATCCAACACCTTAGGTTAGTCATTTTCTGTCTCTTCTACAAGCCTTTCATCAACCCTCTCCTCCAATACCTTCTCCTTTAATGCCAATGCCATCAGGTCGAGATGCTGCAATTCTAACCCACATTCCTCATCATATATAACCTGCCCATCTCCTGGTTTTAACATCCCTTTATCTTCTACCATAACTTCCTCTCCAAGCTTCCCAAATACCTCCACCTCCCACGACCCTTCACTAACACCTGGATCAAACTACTTTGCTTCCACCCGTTCAACCCTAACCCCACCCCCCCTCAACAATCCCCCAGGTTCTCGTGATCTCCTCTCCAAACCCACCTAAATCCCTACCTAAAATTCCAAATTACCGGCCTTTTCATAAGAGAGTTTAGGGGAAATAATAATTGAAGGGAAAAATTCCTCCTGAGTGTGTCAAAATCTAACCGGGGTGTGGAATCTTGGACCACCACTTTCTCAACAACAACTTTCTTTTCTAGAAGTTCCATACCAGTATGGTATGCTATTTTCAGATTCTGATTACCTTTGGCCATCTCCCTTATTACAGGGATCTCGATATCTTCTCTGACGGCAAGCTCACCGAACATCCAGATAGTTTCCAACCAGGTTCGAACCCCATAATTGTTATCAGCACAGATCACCTCAACCTCCCTCTTTAGCATCAGTTGCAGTTCCGCTGTAGAATCCATTGAAATTCTGTCTTTCTGAACTGGTTCCTCTTTACAACTCATCCCATTTTCACTCTTAAATCCCTCACTTCTTGCACAGGACAGATTCTCTTTAAAAAGCGGGCGTGCCCATAGTTCCTATTGAAATGGAGCTAGATTCAAATGGGCAAGCGATAGGATCTAATGGGCCAGAAATAACAATTCCTTTGTGGGCCAAAGGCCTTTTATCCCCGAAATCTTTAATGGGTTTCACCCATTCTGATTTCCCCTTGTCAACTTTCATAATGACTCGACCTTTATTATAAATGGTCAAGTGTGTGTGTGTGGCGGGGGTGGGGGGTGCAATGTCGCGATCGATTTCGGAGTGGATAGTCGTAACCTTGGGCTCAATCGATTTAGCCCCAACCTTATTGGGTTAGTTACTTCCTAACACACCTGGTCTCTAATTTGATTTGAAATTTGAAAACCCTTTTCCCTCTAAAATTAAAATTTTCTTTTGGCTTTCCCTGGACCCAAGAGTCATCTGCCCCACCTGACTCAAGATGATCTTCTTCAACCCTAGGCATCCCTTTGGAATGGAACCTCCGACCAGGGGTTGCAAATTACCTACATGGACTCCAACTCCCTTATCAACTCCAGATGCGCTTATAGACTCGCAAACTCTCTCTTCCCTCCTCAACCCAATTCAAGTTTGCTTTGGAAGAACAAAGAAAGATGGGTTGATCTCTGGCCATATCGTGCACTGGAAAATCTCTTATCCCCCTGAAACTCAATAGTTTCCGGTAGAGAGTCGCCTTTAATTAGCAATCTTGCCCAACGCAGTTTGCTACATTCAGAAGTTGCAAAGTCTGATCGAACAGGACCCCCACATAGCTCACTAATGCACTTAAATACTTTGTCGTCCCACCGGTGAATCGGGACATCTAACACTCTGATCTACACGAGCTCTTCCAACCTTCTTCCTCTCTTGCAGTTGCATGCCAACCCCTAAACATCGAGATAAAGAAAATATGGGCCCATAAATCTACACTCCTTATTGAGATCCTCCTCTAGTCACCATGTCTGAGTCAAATGAGAACAAGAAGATATTATTTGTCAACAACTTCACCTCCAACAAACCCACTTGCCACGCCTCCTTGGCCCAGTCCGAGACCATCCCTCGATCTGGCGGTTCGCCTTCGAACCTCCCCACTAAACACCTTGAGAGTGACTTGCGACCCTTGTCAGCTAGACTCTGGGGAATCAATATTCTTCTAAGCTCCTTCATTCCTTTGTTCAGATGACCTTCATTTAGGGTTTCATTGCCTTCAGATGAGTCCTTTATATTTTATCTTTATCCTTTGTTGTCCTGACCCAACCAATGTCTTCATTGAGAGGGGTTTTCTCGATCACAGCATCAACTTCGGAATCAGAATAACCTGCTTTCTTCAGATCACTATGAATGCTCTTATTTGTGGACTTGCTTTCAAACTGTAATCCCATGGTCCAATAGAGAAAATCATACAATAAGCTCCATCCATTGACCTGCATTCCTTCCGGGAAAATAACAGCCGCAGACCCACGCGTTTGAGACAGCTCAAATATCTTGAAATAGGCCCCGAAGGAGTTTCTTCTCACCTCCACCAACAATACTCTGTTATTTCGTCTTATCTTTCCAATCGCCCCTACACAGGCTTTATTTTTAACCAGCGTCTGAATCGTTTTTACCAACTATCTCATTTCTTCCTCATCGAATACCATAGACGACATTACACCTTTTCTCCGCTCCTCACAGGGAGCCTTTCACCTCCATACTCCGACCATAGATTGAACTCAAAGTCCTTCCGATCAATCTTCAATAAATGTTTCTCGCCGATCATTAGAGAGAATCCACAAATTGGAATACCCAAGAGATCAAATTCAAAAAAGGTTCAACACATTCCCAATCTTTATTTATGGAAATCTAACCCAGCAATATGTGAGACTAAATAAATGTAAATGTAATATTAAAATAATTTAACTCAGTTCCATAAATAAATGTAAATTTATGGAAATCTAACCCAGTTCTGATAGTTGCTATTAAAATAATTTAAGTAAATGTAAAATTTTTGGAAATTAATTTCAAAAACCTTAGGTACATGCCCTTTTTACTGTTCCAATAACCATCCTGATAATAGCTCATAAAGGCATTAAAACTTTGTCGGCTGTAAAATTCTCTATTGAAGATCCCAAGGCCCTTATTAGTTACCCAACTCAACTAGTTCAGGCCTAAAAGCTTATTGATTGGTGAATCAAAGCACTAAAAAAGAATTCCTAAGTTTGGATCCTCTCAAGTCAGAAGACTTGCAGGCATTGTAGATTGATTAATCGATTAACATTCTTAGTAATGTTGATATTGTGCACCTACATCTTTATGTTTAACATGTGCATGAAGCGATATTTGGTACGATCTGTGAATATTTAGGTGATAAATTATGTCTTATGAGTATTATATGCTCACTACACAGACATGTGGGTATTTCACATCTATATTTATTAATGTATAATTGTATCATGAAACTAACAATGAAGGAAATTTTTAGAACATAAATGGATCATTTGTCTTGCTTGTATAATAAGTTTGCAATTTGGTTGGGCCAGTACTTACAAATTATTTATTTTTCTATAGAAGAAGTCATTGCAGCTATTGATCCAAAAAAAGTTGAGATCCTTCAAAGGTATGTCCTTCAATATATGTTCTTCATCATGTTGGTAGAAGAATGTAGTTAGTCTATGGCTTTGTTTCTTTTGCCAGAAATGTGACTTCGTCGGACCTTGTCAGATGTTGGGAGACCATTATTGTGGTGTAGTTTTTTTGTTTTTTTATGTTGTTTTGTCTCTTCTTTGGGTCTCTTTGACTTTTTTTCTGGCTTTCTGTGTAGTTGGTTCTCTGTCTTGGGGAACTTACTACTTCTTGTTTGTTTTTGTACATTCTTCTCTATTTATATAATCCTTAGTTATTGTTCAAAAAAAATGTTCAGGATTGTTGAGTTTCAAAATTTTCAAGTGTTTGTTCTAAAGGAAATTCAAATTTCTTGGAAATATTATTACAATTTGGGAGAACAAAAATGGAAAACAACTTCTGGTATCTTTAGTGAGAAATATTTTCCATCTTCCATTCCTCTAAAACCTCCCCCCGCTGCACATTCGTTCATAACTGGTATTTTGTAGTTGCAATCTTTGGTGGTGTCTCTTTCCCGCTTCTTATCAAACAGGAAACAGGCATTGATCAATGCAAGTCAAGTAGAGGCAGGTGATATTGTTTAGCTGCAACTACATGTGTTGCAATCCAAAACAACCTTTTTACTCTGACTCATTCTTCAAATAAAGCGTAAAAACATCATTAATCTATTATCATGTATTATCTTTTTTTACTGATGAATCCAATTTCATGCATTATCATCTTCAACAGTCCATAGCCCTTTGATCAAAGTAGCAGAAGAGTTACTTTTCACTCTCTTCCTTATATCACCTGTGTCCTCTCCCAATGTCACCTCTCTCAATCCTATCTTATGATTCCTTTCACGCATTTAATTGAGGGATTCTCCATTTGCAAACAGCCCATCATCAAAGCTTGGCTTTTTAAAACTCAGCCAGAAAATTCCGCTTGCCTAGTGATTACTTGCACCAAAAGTGAATGAAATATCGTGAAACCTATATCCTGAAACAAGTCTCTCGTGTTCACACTTACTGTCAATCTGCTTTGGCGAAACATTGCTTGGACTCTATGGCTGTTAATCTGAAGCAAATGTGGGTTCCTCTCTGATTGTTTGTACCTTGTGGTACCTTTCCCTTACATGAAGCAACTTGAAGGTAGATAAAAAGAGGAAAAAAAATGACAGTGTAAGCGACCCGAACTGCTTTCAAATTTTGCTTGATTAGTTGCTTTGGCCAATGTCTAGTTTTCTTCTAGACTACAAATAAGAAAACACACTTTGACAGAGAGGGGCGACGAAAGCTAGCACGAAGGCTTATTATGGGCTGCTTGGTTCCATAAAATGTTGATCTGGAGTGCATCCAAGGGCTGAGAATTTGATGCAGCTATAACATCCTTGCTTCTTTCAATTGGTTCTTTTTTCCGAATTTCCAGATGTTGCCAAATTACAGGAAAATAAAGAGAGGGATACAAGTTTACCTAAAATATTTTCCAAAATTTGTTTTCATATTTCTAGAATTTCTGGAGAAACAAACAAAGCCTAAAGGGTTAAGTCATTGGTTCCATTAGGATGGCAAATGTTCTGTGCTCATCAAACCATCAATATGACCAATCTGCTTAGTTGATTCTGTAAGCAGCCTCTTGGTTGAGTGTCCACTCAAAAGTAAAACTTGCAAAAGTTTAACAATCCAATGATTCTATATCAGCTTTATTCTTTATCTGGACTTTGAACATTTTTCCATTCTGTGTGTACAAGTCATTGCTTATCTTTCACTTTGATGAATGACTAGGATAATCCATTGATGACCAGCTTATGGTTTACTATCGAACAGAGCTCATTTCTTTTTGTTATCCCAGTTGATCTATATGTTTGCCATCTTATATTTGTGTTAAATTCACCATCTGGAAGGCAGTTGATCATCTTTGTGGCCCAGAAAGGCCTACATCTTGGAGTTTGATCGAATTTCTTACTCAACCTGATCTTTCACATCAGGTGTTTGGAATATATTGTATTCTATCTTAATAAAATCTTGTTTTCGTGCATTTGTTTTCCCTCTAAAACAGAAGAAGGTTCATGCTTATTTTGTTAACATTAAACTTCCGTGAATAATTTATCTGCCCAGATATCTGCAATGGTTGATTGAGGATCAGGACTCCATTGAAACTCAATTCCATACTCTATATGCTCTTTCTCTTGCCAAATCAGCACTTGAAATCATTGAAACACAAAGCAGTTGTCAATATCCTGATGCTGGGCAGCCAGAAAAGAGAGATATTTCTAATTTTGAAAGGGATTCCTTTTTTCAAAGTCCAGTCAGGGAGAGATTGCAGGTTTTTTTAGAGTCTTCGAACTTGTATGATGCAGAAGAAGTCCTTGACTTGATTGAAGGATCAGAATTATGGTTGGAAAAGGTTGGTGGACTTCTTATTTCTGTACAGATTATACTATAATTAGTATATAACTCACTTTTACTGATAAAAAAAAAAGGTTGGTGGACTTCTTATTTTGGCTATATGACCTTATTTTGAAACATAATTCTTTTACCTGAGCTATATATTAGCAACATTAATTATTTATTTTCCCTAGAGAGGCAAATTAATCTTGAGCCTCCTTTCTTCTCCCTGCAATTAACGCTAGTGTGGATTCATTTGATGGTATAAGCATTCTATATCTTTTTCTCTTTCCTGATACATATAATTTTATTTTGGTTTTCAATGACAGGCTATTCTGTACAGGAAACTAGGACAAGAAACACTGGTGCTTCAGATTTTGGCGTTGTAAGTTTCAAATATGTTGTTGAGTAATCAAATTACAGTTGGTCATCTTTGTGTAAAAATACGGTGTGCCTAATGACTGTCTCAGAAGTGAAAAGTTGAACATTCTCATATGATATTCAATGGTCCTTTAGGAAGCTGGAGAATAGTGAAGCTGCTGAACAATATTGTGCTGAGATTGGTAGATCTGATGCCTATATGCAGTAGGTTTTTTGATTATTACCTTGCTTTTTGAAAGTTCAAGTGATCATATTTGAATCTTCTTATCCTTCTTTCTTGTTTGCGACATAGTTGATCAATATTTTCTTCAGGCTGCTTGATATGTATCTGGATCCACAAGATGGGAAGGAGCCTATGTTTAATGCTGCAGTACGCCTTCTCCACAATCATGGAGAATCACTGGATCCTCTGCAAGTTTTAGAGGTATATTCCCTCCCTCCTCTCCCCCCCCTGTAGCAATTGTATGCACCCCCGTCCTCCCTCTCTGTAGCAATTGCATGCATGTTCACATACTGGTCTGGTTGGTCTTATAATTGGGTTACTTCTATCAATGAAAGACGACCCTCCCTGTATAACATATTTTTGATTCTTGAGAAGAGATCAGGTCAATGAAAAACTTGCATGCCTGTTTTACAAGATAAGGGAGGGGGGCATATCCTTTATCTGTATCATTTAAATGCCATCTTTCACAAGTTTATTGGGTTTTCATTCCCTTATTAAGGTTGTATTTTCTTCATGTAGTCTCTCATTTGTTCTCCTTTCTTTTCCTCCAATAAAACTCATTGTGATTCCAAAGGTTATACATGTTTGTGTCTTTGTATGCATGCTTTTGCCTGTGTGAATTAACAACAAGGCCTTGCAACCTGCTGTGCCTCATTTGTGGCAAAACTAGATTCCTTCCATTTATTAAAATTAGGGACATCTCAACCTGAATCATGTTGTACTCGAAGAAGATAATTGCAGCATCTCGCACGTATTTAAGAAACTTATTCCAATCCTTTAAGAGCAAAAAGAAACTATAACTGATCTGTTTAGAGAGACTTTTCTTTTCTTGTCCAAAACAGAACAATACTAATAAACAGGGTGATACTGCATTTTATGCTTGACAATTGAAGTTTTTTTTTTTCTTTTCAATTCCTTTTCTTTTCTTTTTTTCCTTTTTTTTTTATCGTTGTGTGTATGTGTTGTTTTGGTTTTATCCAGAATTGTTGCTAGGGAATATGATGTTTTCTGTTGCAGACATTGTCCCCAGACATGCCCCTCCATCTAGCCTCAGATACTATATTAAGAATGTTAAGAGCTCGAGTCCATCATCATCGTCAAGGACAGGTAAGCTCTCTAGATTAATAAATTTCTTCAGATCTATTTGAAGACAAGTCCTGAGATACCAAATGCTTCTACAGAATTTGCATTCTATATGAATTTTCATTTATGTTTCCCTCTAATTTTAATTGCTTTGCTAGAATTTTGAACTTGTAGGTTTGTCTTGATTGCAAAATCAAATTCCTTAAGATTTAGATGGTGCATTGTTTCTTTTGAATTTGCATAATTTATTGGATATTTAGAGATTTTTTATATAGATGATCTTTTCAGCAAAAGATTATCTATATGTTGAATATGGAAAGTTCCACAAAAATGTGAAAACAAGAAATAAAAGACTAGGAGTTATTTTTGTCAAGTATCTCACATTAATTTGTGTTGAGGATGAGGGAGTGCATCCATTGGATACCCTCTTAAGTATAGTCGTTTAGAGAGTATCTCTTTGATGTGCAATATTGGGCATAACACTTAAAGATGGCACATTTATTTGCTTGGGTTGACATCATGTATCCTTCAAAGACCCTCTTCAGTAGGGGGCGTTGATTTTTTTTAATTTTATTTATTTATTGTTATAATTGTGCCGGGAAAGGCAGTTGGTAAGTCATCAACTATTTTAGTTAATACAATTGAGAAAATGGGAGCAGGGAGCCTTTTTTCTTGAAGAGGCTCCAGGCTGAGCTCTGCAACACAATCAATGCCTTGTCCCAACTAGTTGGCGTAGGCAACATGAAGCCTGTTATACCAGGTCCAACTAGTCAAATCTTGTATGTTGCTTCTGGTTAATGCAATTCTCAGAATTACCTTACTTATTTTTACTGTATATCTTCGAGATTCATAACAATATCAAGTACTTCCAAGTGAAGATGGAGCCACACTTATGATAGTATGGTTGACTAGTGGAAGGTGAGATATTGAATCAATCAAAATAGAGGGCGGAGAATAGTTTGAGTTGGAAGTGGGTCACATAACACTACCTTGTGTCCAAGCTAACTGAGTCTCTGCACCATTAAAGGTTTCAAGGACAGGTTCCTGAAAGTTTAGTGAAAAACAGTAAAAGAGAGGACTTTTTGGTGCTTGATTGCATTTATTGTCCCTGGTCCACTTGCTTTCGATTTTAATATTCTTTAGAAATCCAGTAGGCATTGCTTCCTTCAGTGTGTTATGTTGAAATTTGTATCTTAGAGTTCTGAAATTTGCACCCTTATATTGAACAATTGATTGCTCATTTTTCTTTACAGATTGTGCATAATCTATCCCGCGCTATAGACATTGACACTAGGTTAGCGAGATTGGAGGAACGATCAAGACATGTGCAGATAAATGACGAGAGTATTTGTGATTCTTGCCATGCCCGCCTTGGTACGAAGTTGTTTGCAATGTACCCAGACGATTCAATTGTCTGCTACAAGGTTGGTTATATTCTCCTTTCCACCATCTCTTTTCATAGCGATGATCAGAGTGCTAGTACTGTCTGTTACTGCGTTCTCTCCTGGACTGTTCCTTTCTGGTTACAATAAATCATTGTTATTATTTATTATAGAGAAAAGTGATGTTACTGTCAGGGATGCGCAAAGTTTCCAAAATATTGGGGATCACCTTCTTACCTTATTTTCCGAAAGTTTCACTTTGTCTTAAATTATGAAATTTTGCAGTAAAAACAGTAGGTCCCATTGTTGTATTACCATTATCTGTTTGCATGTTTCATAAAATCCTCATTTGATGAGCTATGCAGTTTTGGTGGACTTCATGTTAAAGTGCAACTCCCACTGATAATAAACTTCATGATTCCAGTTCCCACTTACTACAAGGCTGAGTGAAAACTTTGAATAATCTTTACTTGGAGAGGAAAATCGATTTCCAAGCATATGTAATAGTAACATTACTAAGTTAAGACTAGGTTATCTAACACCTCTCTCCTTTTGATGCAGTGTTTCCGTCGCC
>JAUPMG010307515.1:0-16441 GCA_031762675.1 Pachysandra terminalis
TTTTCTTTCAAAAATGGTCAACCAAACAAAAGAAAGTGCTTTCTTTAGCATTTTCTTTTCTTTTCTTCTGAAATCCAAAGTTCCAAACACAGCCAAAAGCTTCATTTGTAGGCTTCCAAGTTCCAACTCAGATGCATGCTGGGAAGGAGACGAGGAGCTTGCCATTTTTTTTTTTTTTGTTTTAATGAATAAAGCTGAGTATATTAAATTATATTAGTAATATGAGTTACAAAAAGTCTACCAAGCTAGTAAACTACATAGGTACATAAGAAAGCAGAAAGCACAAAAATCATTAAAGTGTGATCCACTCCTCAAGCCTCCCCCCTAAGCATCTCCTCCAATGGTATCCCAACGAATAGTACCTCTCTCCTTACCATCTGCCTGAGCTTTTGCACCCCTTTTCACATGTGTGAGGAACTAGCAATTGTATCCAACTTGTTATTTATTTCACCTTTTTTTATTAAGGTTCTTGCTGATGAGAAGTAAGAAGGATACTATTAGATGACTCCCCTTTGCACTCCTCATATGCAAGGGCACTATGCGACATTAATAGTATAACTTTGTTAACTCACACGGGTTAGCTCAACTGGCAGGCTTTCCAGCTCAAGAACTGGAGGTCCCAGGTTCGAGTCCCCGGACTTGCATGATATATGATTCTTGTGGTGGGGACATATATCCGAGTTACCCTGTTCCCACTAAGTGGGGTCAGGGGTTCCACGTCACCAAAAAAAACAGTATACCTTTGTCAATGATAGTCACATGAAAAGTATCCTCCTTACTTCACACCACCAAGAACCATAATAAAAAAAAAGGTGAAATAAATAACAAGCTGGATACAATGGCAAGCTCCTCACACATGTGAAGAGGGATGCAAATGCTCAGGCAGATGGTTTGGTACGGGGAGGGGTACGGACAGCGGTACTATTTGTTGGGATACCATTAGAGGAGATGCTTAGGGGAGAGGCTTGAGAGGAAAATTTAGTCCAGCTATTTAAACCAACAAGTGATATCTCGAACTAGCCACTTCATAGAGGGCAACATAAATGGCTTATAGACATCCCTCTGATCCTTTTCATTAAACACGTGAGGGGATATATCCTTTTACTTATCATCCAAAGAACATCACATATTTTGACCCCATATTGAGTCAGTTTCCAGACAATAATGTTACTTAAAAGTGGAATCCAAATGATCTTTAAGATAAATCACAACACAAACACATAAACAAGAATCTAGATTTATATAATCAAAGTAAACATCCAAATTTCCTTGAAAGGCTGGAAATTGAGAGGGAAGAATCTAATAACCCTTGGTATTCTTGT
The DNA here is from genome assembly GCA_031762675.1 of Pachysandra terminalis. Classification (NCBI taxonomy): domain Eukaryota; kingdom Viridiplantae; phylum Streptophyta; class Magnoliopsida; order Buxales; family Buxaceae; genus Pachysandra; species Pachysandra terminalis. The sequence goes on from JAUPMG010307515.1 coordinate 1,323, forward strand.
TTCTGGAAAGACTGAAAATACAGGAAGCCATTTATCAGGGAAATCTCCTTCTGAAACTTAAAACCCAGATTCTCCACTTTTATTAAGAATAGAGAAGAAAGGGAAAACCTCAAACCCTTCAAATGCTAAAGCAGTGATTATGAGGTCGGTTCCATAACCACCAACTCAGCATTGACATCCCAAATGTTAAATCTAATAATCCATATTTGCTCCATATATATACCAGAGCAGCCTTGCCTTATGAACGTCGACCATAAAATCTATCAGTATAGCATTGAAGTCGTAAAAATATAAAATTGGAATATTCTGGAATGTCTATGTCATGTTCCTCTGTAGTCTGCCCTTGACACAGTGCAAGCAACAAAAAACTAAGTCTACAGGACTTATCATGTCTGACTCTTTTATGAGATTATCTCGCATGGTAAGATTTAGAAAGTAACCTAACTCCACTACTAAAACTGTACTCACACTATCAATTTGTTTCAGGAATTATCATGTCTGACTCTTTTATGAGATTATCTCACATGGTAAGATTTAGAAAGTAACCTAACTCCACTACTAAAACTGTATTCGCACTATCCATTTGTTTCCCTGTCAAATTTGGAAAGTTGGTATTTAATCCAAAAAAAAAAATTGCAAAGGCATAGCCATCATCGAATTCTAAATTCCTCAATTGTAGTATGTTTACAGAGAATAAATGTCTCGAATTCAAATGTTGCTTGGCCTTAGTATTGTCATAAGGCATCATCAAGTCCTGCTTTTATCGGTGTTACTGTTACCATCCCATCTACATATTATAACACCAGTACACATATAACAGCTTGCTTATGATCTGTTTTGATATTCCAGGATGTCTTAGGTTGCGTTTGCCCTGGCTTATATAAGTGCTTATTTCAGCTTATAGCTTATTAAAGCACGTTTTAAAATTAAGTGTGTTTGGTAACACCTAATGGGTATGTGCTTACCCATAGGCAGTAGAGAAAGACTACCTGTTGAGAACAACTTCTCTTATCACTTATGCGAGAAGCTATTTCTAAACATTAGTAATATTTTTATAATACCTATTTTACCTATAAACTTTCATAAGCACTTAAATAAATGTATTTACCAAACGCTATTTTCTTCAAGTAAGCAGTTTATTGTTGCTGTGGATAAGCGCTCTCATTAAGCCACTTATCCAATGAGTGCTTATCCAAATGCACAAGCCGTTCCGCAGCCTTAGATTTGGACTTAGATTTGAGACTCATCAGTAAGTGAAGAACTTGCTGCCGTAGCTAGTTCAGGATTGGGTTCAAGACCTAACAATAGGCTTGTGTATAGAGTTCCAAGTAATTTCGGATCTCAGTATCCGAGTCACATGAGCTCCAATTCGTGCATAAACAGAAAGATAGCTCAGAATCATAAAATATGGCATTTCAATCAGCAATCAGCATCAATTTACAGTTTAATTTTCCATTGAAAAACCAGAAAATATATAGAGTTATGTGATTCAGTAACATAGAATCAAAACGAAATGCTTTTATATTGAATTGGAATCAAAGAAATTGTAAACTCAGAAGGAATGTAAATCAGTTTATAAAGAAGAAGGCAGCGGGAAACTCACCATGTTCAAAGCCCATTTCTCTTCGTCGTGAACTTGCGAGTGCCAGATGGATTTTAGTTTATCCAAGGAAATAACACTGTCCGCCATTGAAGTAGCCCCTAGTAGCAGAAACCAACTGATTAGGGTTAGGGTTTAGGGCCTTGGAAGCTATCCGATTTGGAATTCTTGAAATAAAAATCGCGAAGGTAGAAAACTCATAAAGCCAGTTTCTCCATTTAAAAAGACGGAATCACCCCTAGTCAATTTGGTTAGAAATGCTGGGTAATTAGGGGTAAAACTTGGGTTGCTTCAACCTAAAAACCTATTTGGTCGACCCATGGTTAGATGGTGGATGGGCCGGTTGAGCCATGCCCAGGCAAGTCACAGCCCGCCACGTGTTGAGCACGGCTCCTAGGTTGTGTTGGGCTCATGATTTCAAGGATCGGTCCGGATTGACCGGTCCATATCGACCAGGACCGGTTTGATCTTAAGCCCACGATACAACTATTGTATCAAGTGGCTTTGGATCGGACCGGTCCAACCGATACCGATCTCGACCAATCCAATGACTGGATCGGACCGATCCACCGATCTAAAGTTTTTTTTTTTTTTAATTTATATAACCAACGATCCAATAGGTACCAGCCTAGACCAGTCCACTACCGATTGGTCCTGACCGATATCGCCAATCCGACAACTGATATCTTCACTCCGGTGACCTGTCCGGCTGATCCAATTTTTTTTTAAAGGACCCTCCAACTTTTGAATCGGCCGGTATCGCCAATTCTGATCGGGATTAGTCGGAACCAGTCTGATCCAAGATCCCAAGACTTAAAACCTTGGCGGGGGTTGGAGCCCAGTATGTCGTGTCTGGGCACAACCCACGAGTTCAACACGTGTGCCCACATGCGATCCGATTAGCCTGATTTTATCAGTTTGGTCGGAATCCAGTCAAAACTAGTCGTTTTTGTCTAAAATGGGTACGGCACATCACAGTCCAGCATGAGTTGTAGGCCGTACCGGCCCGAAGCACAACAAACCCGCTCCAAACGGGTCGCAACTCGCAAGCCATGTCGGTGCGATATGCGCATGATAAGTGTATTCCCCTCTTTGGTTCAGACATCAAAGAAGTTGGGTTTGGAAAAAGGGAAAGGATTTTTTCTACAATATTGTTGGCATGTAGAAGAATGATCGAAGTCAATTGGAACTTAAACTTAGCCTCGTTTGGTTATCATTCTGGATCGAAAACTCATCCCAGGAATTAGTTCACGTAATTCATTCTGAAAACTAATTTTGAAGGCTTCTTGGTAAAATGAGTTTTAACCAAATTTTCTAATTTTTTTCTTTTAATTATACTTATTTTCATGTAATTACATAGCCACACACATAAGTTTTGCACACTTATATCCGTTTAAATGTGATGATAACACTCTAAAATGATCTATAAAAAAAAAAAAGGAGTATATTTACAAATTTGCTATTATTTACTTTATTTATAAGATTATCGCTCTGAAAAACGTAAAACTCATTAATAGAATCTAAAATCAAGATTGAAATTGATTCTATGAGGAAGGATATTTTCTCATTCTCATTTTGGGATAACTAGTTCAGCTTTGACCTCTTTTGAGGGGGTGTCCTACCAACATCCCAGGGATGGGAGGACAAGGTGATGCCATGTCACCACATTGAATTTTCACCCAAGAAATGACAAATCATATAACTCACTGAGCTGGTAATGTTTGATCCAACCCGTCAACCCAGCCCAACCCAACCCGACTAAATGGGTTAGGGTTGACCCGTTTATTAAATAGATTGGGTTTAGGTTTTGTCGACCCGTTGGTAAACAGGTCAAATCCGGTCCAACCCCACTAACCCGTGTTGACCCGTTTAATGTACTTTTTTTTTCCTCTTTATTTTAGTATTTTACTATTTTTATATTTCATAGGTTAAAATATATTTTTAATGTTAAATAGAATTTTTTACAATATTTATTAAAAATATAACGTTAAATAGGTGAAATGAATGATTTATTATTTTATTAATTTAAAATTAAATTATTTATTTATTTAAATTTTAAACGGGTTGACGGATTCAACTCGTTTATTGGCGAGTTGGTTACGCGTCCATGTTTTCTTGACCCGTTAGTAAAGAGGTCGAACCCGACCCAACCAATTTAAGCCACAACCCGTTTACAACCCGACCCATTGCCTCATATCAAGGGCATGGTAGTAAGAAAACAAGGATCATAAGGCTTTCCTATATACGTCATAGGAAAGAATGGCTATTTTGAGAAGTATCTTCTTGCCTAACTTGACACAAAGCAGCCACCAAGGTTACAAAGCAGCCACCAAGGTTTCGACACGTAGACTGCAACAACTTGAGTCCATCCATAAAACCTCCATTTCCATTACCCAAATTGATACATCTGATTCCTGAGAATCTCATTCTAACAAACCGATAACAAGAAATCCTTCATTTCCCACTTTTTATAGAAAAGAAGATGGAAGCCATGGGAGTCTATAGCACTAGAACTGGAGCTTCAATTCCCACCATTTCCAGAAAAATCAAATCGAGAACACACTACCCCGCAACTTTCTCACCTCTTCTTGTTCAATCTATGGCTACCCAGAAGCCAATTCCAACAACTACTCGAACTGTTGGCGCCAAGAATGTAAGTTCAATTCCAATCCCATCTCATTTTCCACCACATATTGACCATTTTTCGTTTCCTATAATTTGCTGTAATCTTTCTTTTCTCGGATTTGCCTGTAATTTATGATGTTTCCTGGATTTGGGTTTCTTGTTCCATTGTTATGCAGGGCTCAACTGTGCTCCCCTTGGGAGAGTCCAGGCCGCGAACCATCAACTCCAACGGCGCATCGCCGATAAAACTACTAACAAGGGTAGAGCAGCTGAGGCTCCTAACCAAGGCCGAGAAAGCCGGACTATTATCGGCAGCAGAGAAGTTTGGGTTCTCTCTATCATCCATAGAGAAATTGGGTCTCCTGTCGAAGGCCGAAGAGTTCGGAGTCCTCTCGGCAGCGACCGACCCCGGAACACCAGGGGCTATCTTTAGCCTCAGCCTGGGTTTGCTAATTCTGGGTCCCCTATCTGTTTACTTGGTGCCTGATGATAACCTGTGGGAAGTGGTCTTGCAGGTTGTGGTGGCTTTAGTTTCTGTAACTGGTGGGTCTGCAGCTTTTGCTGCATCAAATTTTGTATCCAGCCTACAGAAATCAAATTGAGACTTAACCATCCAATAATCCATGTATTAAAATTGAAAGAATGTGACTGTTATCATCCTGTATCAGTTTCAATTCATTGTTTCGGTATATAATGGTTTCATTACAGCATTCTCATCTGCCATTGTTTCTGCTCAGAAGCAGAAAGCATAAACCTGAAACATGATATCATGGCAAAAGAAACAAAGGGGAATAAAAAATTCATCAGATAATAATCCAGAAAAATAGCCAATTAATTGAATGGTTGGGATCATCCAAAGATATCAAACACATTACTGTAAAACAATTTTTAACTAAACGCTATACTTCTATTAACACAATAATAGAAGAAAGCATCACAAGTTAGGTTTACCCTTATCGTCAAAGGTCGCTCCACGCATTACAAAATTTTAGAGAAGGATCCAAAATTACACTAGGAAAAACTTTGTTATCTCTTCTAGATCCAAATTGGTCATCAAATCACAAACCTATATTTAAGTGTTGAGCAAAAAAATTGGTATCAAATGAGTTTCCTGCACAGTTTCACGCAGAAACGGCTGTCTGGTTCATTCCACCTTGACGGCCATCTCTTCCACTCACATTCTGATCAACACGTTGATAACCCTCTCCACTGCGTTTGGTTGGGCCGCCGCCGCCCCTAGATCTTCCCGAGAACTCGCCCCGATTGCCAGATTCACTTCTGCCAAAACTTCGGCTCACACCAAAGTTCCCACGACCTCTGAAGCTGTCGTTTCGAAACCCACCCCTTCCCGGAGGGAACCTTCCTCTTCCACTGGTAACTGCAAGAACCAGTAGAGCATGGTCAGACTTATGTTACTTCAAGCCTGGTCATTTAAAAGCTCTCAGCTAAATTTCAAGTTGTTGATCCATCCATAGAAAATTCAAACCTGCTTGCATAAAAATATAAGTTCATTTTCTTTTGCACAATTCAAAATGTCTGATACTCGGGGCATAAAAAATGCAATAACTGAATAAAAAAAAAATTCCACATACCTCGAGTGGTTGTTCTCTTTTCCTCAACAAAAGCTTGTCGACCACCAATCGTGATAGGTGAAGCCTGAAATTGCAGAAAAAGTTATTACATAGTGGTAATTCAGTAATGCCAAACTTCTATAGAAAAAATATACAACAGATCTTGCAAATAAAATATTGAAAGAAATTGTAGCATTTACAGTGCAGCAACTTAGATCATCAAAGGCATCTTATACATCTAAGGAGCTGAAAGTGGTTCCAACATGATATGAAGGGCACCCTCAACAAGTTCTCGGATGTATACAGACACCTAGGATTGCTTAACTTGCAACTGACCAAACACAACAGTTTCAATCGAACATTATATTAAGATTGTAGGCCTGACTTGCAAGCACTTGACGAAGAAGTTTTCAAGAAAAGCAAATAATTTGAAACTCATTATGAAGGGACTTAAGATACAGAATTTCATGCTATATACAAGGAGGTATCATCTTGTAGGAAAACACACCTCCTCCATATGTAGTACAGTTATTACCACGAAATCCATATACTAATTTATCTGAAACTCATTATGAAGGGACTTGAGATACAGAATTTGAAACTCATTATTAAGGGACTTAAGATATAGAATTTCATGCTATATACAAAGGGGAATCATCTCGTAGGAAAACACACCTCCTCCATATGTAGTACAGTTATTACCACGAACTCCATATACTAATTTATCTGAATTTCTTTTGAAAAACACTTGTTCGTAACAACACACATTTCTTTCCACAAATACCATATACTAATAAGATAGTTGGACTACAATTCTTTCCATAAATACCCTATAATAACCTTTGATTCTTCGATGGGCCGATAAACTGCAATTTTGAATAATAATATCAATGGTTCAAAAACATGGCATGGTTTGAAGACCAAGCATGAGTCGGCAAAGAATATATGGTTTCAACCCATGAGGTAGAGATGGATGAAGAACTACTCAAACTACCGTCCAAATCATTCCACTTAAGGCAACCTAAAAGTCAGTACCAAATGAGATTTGAAAGATACAAGAGATCCATTTAATCAAGTTGTAGAAACAACTAAATTAATCTAGGTAACACGATTAAAATTAGTTCGCACTTTGGAATTTATATTTTAAATAAAAGGATCAAGGGTTCAAAAAGAACATTTCCTGATATGAGGGGCATCCATACACTTCTCTTTTTTCTGATGAATAACAAATTTTATTGAGGATACAAGAAGGGCAGATACAATCAAAGCTAAAACACAGACCCAGACCCACAAGAAACATCAGAACTCACTCAAAAAAAGCTGCCTCACCCTGACTAGGACACCTTGGCATAAAACCACATACAAAAGCTCTCTGATCTTAACCCAAGACCACAACAGTCCAGGATATAGCTGCGATATAAAGAAAATTAAAAACATAAAGAATCATATAGCGGCTGGTACCAATATCTTGTACCGGCCGGTTCAAGCTGATTTTATTTTCAGTCCCTAAATATTACTTCAGCAAAAGTGAAAACTAAGAACTTATGAATATCTTCCCTTGCAATAAGTCCTTATGCTGTAAAACCAACCATGTCGAAATATGAACAGTAACTCAAGCTTTGCTAATTATTTATAGCATGCAATAACCAAGCTTTGCTAATTGATCCAAGGGTAGTTCATATGTAAGAGAATTCTTTTATGGTGTATGATGCTTGTAGTCCCGTAGGTTGACTTTGCAACCTGTATAAGCAGAGTCCATCAAGAATCTACAAGTAGGCAGAGTTTCTCATGCGGTAAAATATTTATCAGACAAAGAATAAGATACCTTCCATTTTGAAGTTGATTAAGTACTTCAACATGTAAAAATTGGCACAGAATCTCATTAGGTTTACAAGAGAATTAGTGAATGAATAAATTGCTCCAACAAACTTTGAAATCAAGGGCAATCAATAAGGCCACAAAACCTTGTCCTTACAGGTTATTAAATGGTAAGGAAGAAGGTAAAGTATCAAGACCCAATTAATTGAATGGACAAAGAAAAGACACTATGAGCTCAAATGTAACTGCAAAATTTGTATTTTGTCTTAAAACAAGTTGTGGAGTTGACTGTGATACACGGATCAGATAAACCATAGAGTGCGTTCTACACACACACACACAAATCAAATCTAGCTCTTCAGGTTGATCAAGGTTGCTGGATGATATCATTTATATAAGAAAAAAATGTTCAAGTTCTCTCAGCCTTTTTTTTTGGCAACTCATATATTGGAGTTTGGTCACTTCAAAACAAAAACTTTGATCACTTGTAAACAATAATAATGATAGCATCAATGTCATATCAAGAATCAGAATTAATCATATCCCAGTGCTAATCACAAGCATATAACTTAATAGCAAGTAAAAGAACAAGTCGAGAGATAATACCTCAATTGCGCTATGCATTGAACTCAATGACTCAAATTCAACAAATCCGAAACAGAATCCCTGTTGCTATACAGGAAAAAATATTAACACATGAGTTCCACAATAAGAACCCTAAATTGGTGCAGAACAGTATAGACCATATCTGAAACAGACCCTGTTACTTCTGACTTGGATACCATCACGCTTAATAGGTCCAAATTTCTTGAACTCCTCTGTGAGTTGTGAAACTGTTGCATTCAAAGGCAAATTCCGGATATATATCGAGTGGCCCTCAGCTGTGTGAAGTAGGAAACCAATAAGATTAATAATGCTAAGGTAGAAATGTGGCAAAACAGCTATCTAAGACCCTACAGTCTCAGAACACCAACCCATCAAACCCCACAAATTCCTCCAATCATAAATTGGAATTTTTTGACAAAAGAATAGAGAAATTCTGTTGCAACGAGAGTATATATTTGTCTGACATAGGCACCTGATTTGAATGTACATGAAGCATTGTATTTATAAGAAGACAAGAAAGAAGAAAAGAAAAGAAAGATCTGTTTTCACAGAACTTTCCTAGCCCACCAGCTCTAACCAAACCTGGTGCCCCACTGATTTTTAAGGAGCCTGCCCAATTTTGAGAAATGAGAAAAGCCGCTTACGTATTAAAATACAAGGAAGGATAATAATTGGTGGTTATAGGGTCTATAACTAGTGTATTTTAGGCTTACAAATTAGGTTAATGGTAATTTCACCATTTATTTAAAAACTAATTTACGACATCATGGTTTAGGCAGTTGACCCACTGGTTGAACCACATAACCTATTCCAGTTTGAAGACTGGTCCAACTCTAAAAACACTGGAAGAGAAATACCTTCCTCATGAGCATTGCTACTTTCAGGGGCATTATTGCTAGGAGGAGCTGATGCTTCAGGTTCTGGAGCAGGTGCCACAGATACAGGCAACTGTTGCTCAGTGTTTGCAGGCACCACCCTTGCAGTATTTGTAGGTACATAGACTCGGGTAGGTGCTGCACTCCCCTTCATAACTTTCAGCTGTACCCAAATTCCACATGTTAGAAGATATTATACACCATAGTTGCAGAAGAAAGAACTTTGCGCATAACTCACAATATATGCATAAGACTTTTTTGGAGCATCTTCTTGGACAGCAGACGACTCCGCAACTGGATGAACTTCATTTTGACTTAGATGAGCTGGAGGCTCCAGAACAACCTCTTCCTCGATGACTGATTCATTGTCTGATGGGTCATAGACTTCCTCACCATTATTAAGATCTTCCTCCTCCTCCTCCTCCTCCTCCTCCTCCTCCTCCTCCGCAAGGAAATCAGTAGGATCCAGCACAGGATGATCGGGAACATGAGTGGGTTCTGAAAAACAAAGACAAAAGCAATGCTAAAATCATACCAGAAGTAAACATCAAAATAGGTCAATAAATAAAAACAATGTGGCTAACCTGAATCTGGGATCAGGGGTCCTGTTGGAGTTTGTTCATTGATTCCATTAACTGGTGAAGGATTGATCTCCACTGGTTCGTTTTCATCCACATACCTAAAGACATCATTAAGGACAAAATAGCCTTTGTCTTGTGGAGCAAGAAAGAATGATTGTGTGAACTTCTTTCTCATGTTGTCCTTCCCAGTTAAGAATCCAGTTACCAGAACAAGCACCCCTTCCTTATAAGATTCCTGAGCATCTGCAGTTTTTATCTCTGCCTTGAAGTCCTTGTAGTTCATGGAGATAATCTTATCATTGATGGCCTGCTCAAGGTTAATAATTGTACAATCATTTCATTACCAAAGGTTGCATGTATTTGAAGTCGGAAATCTTCCACATTAATTAATAAAATCCAAGGGACCAGTAAATAGAAGGAATGACAAGGGGTGCAAGGTGCAATGATGGATGGAAGACTAAAAGCAAAAGCAACTCTTAACAATGTTGGTGATATTTAACAGGCGAGACAAACAAGTTCCTTGCCACACATATCAAGGTTAGATGGTGTGATTCCAAGAAATCAAAAACGCCCCAACACACTGACAAATGTTTATCATGGCAGTTGATACCAGAATACTAAAAATGCAGTAAAAAGAATAAATTATAGATGTTAACTCAACGTGATATTAAAGCTTCAAAAGGACAAACAGCATAAGTGTTGCTACATTGGCAGATTAAATTACTCATTCCTCTAAGCAGAGTATCTAGTGATGACAGCATTCAGGAGATGCTGTCCTGAACTCATGATATTCTAAATGTTAGTATCCTACTAGCATTTATCATCATTCGCTAAAATGAAAAGAAATATGGCTCAACCTATGCTGATAGGGGAAATATCCACATCAATATCAAGCGACATATACACCTTGAAATTGATCTGGATATATCAAGCCCCATGGGTCACCTCCTGTTCAGGCCACCGTTCAAGTCGACGAACAACATACTTCCCACAAGTAATCGAATCCTTTAGCCCTAGGCTAGGGGATACCAAGTGATATTATTAAGAGAGTCTATCAAGGATCCAACATGTCATTTACCCGTTGACCTGAACATATTGATGCAAGCATTTACCACCATGTAGGGTAAACTATAGATGCAAAACTTTGGGTATGTGTCTGAATAGCTCTTAAGAATTTCATTTTTGCTTTTATTTTTTTCTTCCCTTTCTGTTTGCTAATTGAAACACATATGGTAGAAGCATATGAAAGTACGAACTCTTTCCCAGGCAAATAATATAGCATTTAGGACGAATGGACAATTTAGCACTTTTCACCTTTTGTTCAGCTCACATTCTTTCAGAGAATCATGGTTTCACTTATCAAAAGATATGTACATAGCAGAACAACAATAATTTACAACAAATCAATGCCTCAAAATAACGTGTGCTACTGTACTTGAATGGTTGTCGCAGACGTCATCATGCCATCCTGTTGCGGTCGACTTAGCACACTACTATCCTGATAGAACCTATAAACCAATTCTGGAGATTGGTGAAGAATATGGTAATACTGCTCTACAAAGGCATTTCCAACAACTTGTGCACTGGGGGCAGGGGCAGGAGAGGAGGTGGGATTTTCTGTCTGCGTAGCCATTTCTGCAAAATTCAAGATTAACATAGAATTACAGGAAAACTCTAAATATAAATCAAGTAAAGCTTAGAAAAAAGTCCATCGAGACACAAGAAAGAGAAAAACATTATCAGCCAAGAGAAAGAGAGAGAGAGAGAGAGAGAGAGAGAGAGAGAGAGATAAGTTAATTACAGAAATAAGTGATAAATAACTGTCTGATCCAAAGAGAACAACATCAAATAACCAGCGCCAGCAAAAACCAACACCAGTCTCTTCCCTAAGAAAGCCACACTTGTAAGTGATATGTCCACAACTTGTGTCTGATATTCCAAACCACATCTAGCACTCATTATATAAATCAAAACAAATTAACATTTTATGCCAAGTGTTGATTCTTTAATTTACCCCAACCGTCTATTCTATAACTTTTGAATTGCTGAGATGAGAGAATGCTGTAATGGATGCGAGGGAAGACTAGGAAAAATAAGGTAAGAAAGAAACATATTTGAGTATTCCTCCAATAGGAGATAAGATAAAGGAAAAAAATTGTTTGAGCATCTAAAGCGAAGACCTAGAAGATAGCTGTGATAGAACCTGCCAGAAAGAACTAAACACACATACCCTGAAGGAATACATGGCTTTTGACAGATAAAGATGGCGGAATACAATTCATGTTGCCAGCCAAAACAAGTTGGGATAAGGCATTTTGTTATTGGTGTTAAAACTCCAATAAGAAATCTCAATCCACAGCACAGTATTTTACAAAAAGAGAAATAATTATAAACCAAAACCGTAAACCCAGATGTAACTATACAAATTGACATTACAGTCTGCTACGATCCTAAACGTTAAGGACTTAACCATATTAAGTTTACATCATTCCTAGGGCTTTTGTAACAACGATTAGCTCCACAACAGTTGGAATCAAAACAGGTGCCACGTCACGGGTTCAAATCACAAAGGGAGGGACCTATAGGCTGGATTAAAATTCTTTAGAACTATGTATAGGCATGGTGCTACGTCATTGAATACTGGTAGGTGAGTGGCGTCACCAAATAGAGAAAGGACTACCATCGGGTCTGCCAATTGAGTGGGGCCACCGTAAACGTCGGCTAAGGAAGCGCGGTGGAATGTTGCGATCCTAAATGTTAAGGGCTTAACAACCAAATAAGTTTCCATCAGTCTTAGGGCTCTTGGAACAACAGTAAGATCCGTACCATAGTCTGAAAGAAACACAAACAGTAGCAGTGACAGAAACGCAAAAAATAATGAACTTTATTTGCACTCTTGGGATTATAATTGATGAATGAACAAATTTTATCATAACGGGGAAAAAAAGAAATAAATGATTAAGAAAGCAAACAAGAAAAACGGGAAATCCAAATAAAAAATAAAAAAAATTGAACAGAAACCTCGGAACCAAGATTGTGAGCCCTAGATTAGTATCTAAAATATGTACCAAATTACCGAAACAAATCCATACGTCCCAACAAAAGCAACTTAAAGAAAAAGATCTAACCCAAAAACAAAAGCCCAACCTCACTTAATAAACAAAAACTGAAAATCGGAAATACGATATACAAACGAATGAACCAATCTTCATTGCGAAACTGCCCTTATCACTGATTAAACCCAACAAATCAACTGAACTCCATCATTAAGCAGTATAATCACAAATAAAAAATAAATATTAATAACAAATGAAGAGATTTAAATAATAAAAAAGAAAAGAAGGATAGAACAATCAAAGCAAAAATAAATACGAACATAACGGAAGCACAAACCCTGACTGAAATGTAAAATAACCCTAATTATAAACCAAAACCCTAAACCCATATGTAACTATACAAATTGACAATATAATCTGTTACAATCCTAAACGTTAAGGGCTTAACCATATAAGTTTCCATCAGTCCTAGGGCTTTTGGAACAACGATTAGGTCCGTAACAGTTGGCATCAAAGCAGGTGCTGCATCACAAGTTCAAATCGCAAAGGGAAGGAGCTATAGGCTGGATTAAAATTCCTTGGTATTATGTATGAGCATGGTTCTACGTCATTGAATACTGGTAGTAAGTGGAGCCGCCAAATAGAAAAAGCGTTCGGTTAGTGTCAATAGAATGAGGTCATCATAAACGTCGGCTACAGAAGCGTGGTGGAATGTTGCGATCTTAAAAGTTAAGGGCTTAACCAAATAAGTTTCCATCAGTCCTAGGGCTCTCGGAACAATGGTTAGATCCATAACATAGTCTGAAAGAAACACAAACAGTAGCAGTGACAAAAACGCAAAAAAGAATGAACTTTATTTGCACTCCTGGGCTTATGGTTGATGAATGAACAAATTTCGTCATAATAGGGAAGGAAAAAAAAATTACTTAAGAAACCGAACCCCAAAAAAAGGGAAATCCAGATAAAATAAAATAAAAAATTGAACAGAAACCCCAGAACCAAGATTGTGAACCCTAGATTAATATCTAAAAATCTGTACCAAATTGCCGAGCCAAACCCACATATCCCAACAAAATCAACTTAAAGAAAAAGATCCAACCCAAAAACATAACCCCAACCTCAATAAACAAAAAAATAAATCAGAAACTGCCTCTATCGCTGATTAAACCCAACAAAAACACAAATCAACTGAACTACATCATTAAGCAGTATAATCACAAATCAAAATAATAATAATAAATAAATAAATATATTTAAATAAGAAAAAAAAATGATAGAACAATCAAAGCAAACATAAATACGAACATAACTGGATCATAAACCAAAACGGATTCTTCATAAATATCGATCTAGATGCAAGGAATCTCCAGAAATAATCACCAAGGAATAAGAATATACATTTATTGTTTATTACAAAAGACTTGAATAAACCCAAAAAAAAAAAAAAAAAGGAAAGAAAGTACCTCTGTCAGAAAGATTTGAATCTCCAAGAGATAGAAAAGATCAAAACGAACTCGCGCGCGAGAGAGAGAAAATCAAAGCTAATTGCAGAGAAAAAAGCTTCCACTGCTTCCCCGGAATGGAGAGAAGATGAACAGTTCGAGCACCAATTCGAAAGACAGAGAGCTACCAAAAGGAAATTTCATCAGATCTTACACATCGAGACTACGACTTTAATAGACTCCCCTTTCCTTATGTTTTTTTCTTTCGACATTACTTTAATTTATTGAGGGTAATTTCGTCTTTTGTCTGAAGAAGATTTCCACTATAAGTACGATTGTTAACGGTTGAGATTTCATTAAGAAGAAAAATTGATGGTTGTAGATGGAAGTTCTCCACTATACAGATTAACAAATGCCGGCACTGTAAACCAACTCTTGTGTAAAACATCATGGGCCCACATTAGGTGGTCGGACGATAATAATTACGTATAGTCATTAATGGACGGTTGTGATCAATGGAATCGTTGACATACTATGACAATGTATTTACAAGGAAAGTAAACTGGTGATTAGCTGTGTGTGCGTATAGAGTACGTTTGCATGTGGCCCAAGAGAAGCAATGCCAAATGGGCTCGCATCCTCTACAGCTTAAGGGTTACAGCAATTCATACAGCACCGTTGGATTGTTGTCACGTGGATTTAACCCCAAAACTAAAAACTAACGTTAACGGCAAGAAATAACTTAAATTTTATTCAAACTCTACCCTAACCGAGCAAATGGCGCGCATTCCTCTTCTTTTTCTCAATTCTACTCTTGTTCTTGGTTTCTTGGTGCATGCTCTTCTTCTTTGTACGTGAAATTATTGTTGCCAAGTTCCTTCTTCTTCTTCTTATTCTTCTCTTCTTATATTGCTTGAAGTTTTCAAATCCTCAAGCCCAAGGTTA
>JAUPMG010307545.1:0-16436 GCA_031762675.1 Pachysandra terminalis
TTATGGGGTATAGTCAAGGCATTAGACCCACCCAAGGTCAATAATGCAAACGGGCATATGCTGTGCAAGTGTAGTGTTTAGTGCACATTAACTAATAAGCAGATAGTGTACAGTTGTGCAACAATTCTAAGTATGAAAACATGAGATTTACATCATGGTATAAGCTTTCTAATAATCAATTCATGTCAACCAAGTATAATATATGATAAAACAAATAAGATTATTCATCAGGTAACTTAATCAACCAAACATATCATAAGTTCATCACCATCAACATATAATTTATTTAGAATTAATCACATAGCATAAAACACATAAATCAAACAATGTGGAGGTTAAATACATGGTATGCATCATCATGGCATTCAAATCATGTGAAATCACGTGTAATTAAAATAAAACATATATAATTATCAATTAATGCAATTTAACCATCTCATCATGCTATAACATCATCATAATAAACATAAAATTAATTAGGAATAGTCAGGAATTTAATTCAAAGCATAAACTCATTATTCACACAAATATGAGTTGTCTGGCGGCCTAACCGCCACTCCGGTTGGCCATCGGCAATGTAGGTAGTGGTTTAAACACTAAAAATTGCAGACAGGGGTCCTACCAGCGGGCTAACCGGCACGCCAGTTGGCCACCGGTAGGCTAAACAGTGTTAAAATAAGGCTTCAAAGGAAATCTAGCAGGCTATCCGGAGAGCAATCCAGCGGGCTATCCGGCACGGCGGTCTGGGGTTTTCCAGTTTTGACATACAGTCGGTATTTTGGTAATAACTTGGTCAATGCTTATCAGAATCACCTCAAACTTGTTTGGTTGGATTCCTAACGAACAGAGAAAGCTTAGAAAAATATAAAATAAATATTATAAAATATATACATAGGTCAGGGACTCAGTCGATGAGGTCTATACAGTTTTCCAGATTCAGTTCTTGTGTAAAAAGTATACAAACAATGACTCTAAGGTCGTGCTATGTCATATTCATTGACTATGACCTAGACACCGAAATCCAAACCCACAATAAAGAGTAATCGAAGTTACTTACAGTGTCCTAGCTTGTCGGATCTTCTTCTTTTTCAACCCGGTTCAAGTCTGAATTTGTTCTTCTTCCTCTTCTTAGCTCCAACAATCAACTTGACTTTTAGTTTTATGATTTGGACGACCAAATAGTATTTATATAGTTTTTAGAGTTGTCCCCTAGTTGTTCTAGAGCTTAAGTTAGTTTAGGATTATGTTTTTAATCCTAGCCCTTAGATTAGATTAGTTAATTTACAGCCTTTAGATGAGAGGTGTTCTAATTCTAGTGTGAGTTAATGATTAATCTTATCTAACCTTTATCCTAATTAGTTTAGGTTCCATTACCTTTTAATCTCAGCCTTTAGTTTAGTTTAATTAATCCCAACCCTTGGTTTTAAGTCTTTTAATCATATTAGGAATATTAGAGGCGGTCCTATCCTTAGTTTAAAGTCCTAGTTGTATTATAACTTGACTTTAATTATTTATTATTTAATTAGGTTAATTGGGATTAACTTTTAGTTGGGCTTTAATCCTATTGGGCTATACTTAAGTCCAACTAATTAATTATTAAAACTAGGTCCTGTTTGGTTAGTTTTAGTTTAATCCCTTAACCCAGTTTTTATTTAAGCTTAAATAATATTTGATTATAACCTATAGTTTTAATTTATCAATTACTTTAGATTATAATATTTATTAACCATTAAATTATGATTTAGATGTCCCTAAAATATTTTAGTCACATATCATAACCTAAAGGGTTATGATTGTGTGTGAAGCACTCTAGTTTCCTATTGTGCAACCCACCCATCACAAACAGTCTAAGTCAAATATGTAACCACTACTAAAATTTTAAATTAACCCTATATTTTATTTAATTACAAATAAACCCCTATAAATTTCAGGTTATTACACTAAAGGACCCGCCAAAAATATGAGTTACAGAGAGGCCCCTGTCGGTGAGTACATCGGCCCACCGACGGACTCATCGATGGGCATCGGTGGATTCGTCGATGACACTGATGCGACCCATCGATGAGGTGCAGCATTATGAACTTGGGGGTTGGCGAATCGTTGGCGGGACCGACAATACTCGTCGACGGGCATTGGTCCGCCGACGGACTCACCGACAGAGCAGTTTTGGCCCTGCCGGTGAGTACTTCGGCCTACCGATGGGACCCACCGAGGAAAGTAAATTTGATGGAGAATTAAGGGGGATTCTTGTATGAACTTTGCCCCGTTCCCTTGAGGATTATAAGATTATTGTTATGTGCTTTCAATACATACTTATTATATGTTGAAGCATGTTGGATGATAGATGTTATATGCTTGCATTTCATATTACGTTATGATTGTGAGATTCACTTTACATGCTTTCCTTTCATACTTGCTATATGATTGAAGCATAGTAGAAATGTTAAATGATTGTGACGTATACAATTAGTTGTTTGCTAATATCATGCATTTAATGATCATGCATGCATATACAGTCCTTGTGAGGACAAGGACCACAGATTACCCTTAGATCCTTTGAGAAGGACGAGAGGGAAAATGTGAGGATACTTGGGCTCTAAGATGAGACCCGAATGAGAGTTAAGACTCTGGTGTCCCACGGGGGGCTATATAAATATTATAAAATCTAAGATGATTTAAGGGTGAGGGATTAGCTACCCCAAGAGCCCACATATACCTATATATATATATATATATATCATATTTTATATATAGAGGGTAATTTTGATTGGTAGTTGTGAGTGGGTATTGTGCCACGGAGGGAGGTTCACGAAGATGATCCCCTTGGACTATCCTTTTGAGATGGTGTGTCCCCGATAAAAATAAAAGAAAACTTGTTTGTATGCTATAGGCACACACTAGGTTGTTAATGTAGTCTTATCTCATAACTTAGATTTGTGAGGTGTTAAGTAGCATCATGTGAACAAGTAGGGAATGTATGCCTATGTTAGTTCTAATGCATCTTTACATAATGAAATATACACGTAAAGTTTGTAAGTCGTACATACTCATCATAATTGTTGAATGAAATTCTCAGCCATGAAATGAATTGATGAAGTGATAGGTAGTGATACGTAGAGACATGTGGAAGGAACCTTGTACACACAATATGAATGATAGACCTGAAATAGTCAATACATCTATAGTTAATATTATATCTGACACATTACACTGGAATGCTTAGTTAATCTTATGTGCTTGTTTCTCAGTGGTTCCATTTCTTGTTGTTTGAATTGTGATGTGTATGTTATGTGAATTGTTGTGATTACACCCTGTACACTACTACATGAATGTTTACTTAATGTGAACCACTCCACAACACTTCATAGACTCTAGACCAACGTTTGGTCAAAGAGTGTGACCACGTGTTCCAAGAACTTTTGGTTGTGTCTTGTGATTGGAAATGAGAGTGATGTGAATCTCACATATAGGGAGGGACTGGCTAGATTGAGTTGAGGGCTTAGCTAACCCAATAGACTTTCTCTTTGCCCAAGGGCTCTTTGCCAAGGACAAGAAAAGATAAGAAAGGACCTCTGTAGTTTTGTCAAATGATCATGTTTTCCTGAGGGATCCGCAGGATGGCTACAAGTCTCGGTCTACAGACCACTGATAAAAAATAAGTGGGGGATTTTGCCTTCTAGGTTTAAAACTCTTAAAACTATGATGTACACGTAGAATAGCCCTATTCCTTGAACCGTTTACATGGGGGATGCATTCAGGTTGTTGGGACATCTTGGGGCGCATTCAGGTGGCTGGGACACCCCGAATAGAGGCTGGATCAGGAGGAAACATGTTACATTGACACTCTACCAGAGTTGCATTTGCACATCATCTTAGATTGTTTGCTAACTCACCTTTGTGAGGTTGTAAGTTAGGTGCACAGCATGCATTAAATTAAATAATATACCTCATGCATTATGTTGATTTTGTCCTCTTTATTGTTTGGGTTGAGAAGTATTGTGAATGTCTGATTTTTAGGACAAAACTTATATATTCCTGAAATTATCTAACTTATTGGCTTTATAGCTCATGCTTTTTAGCAACAGTTTTTCAGGATCTTTAATCGGTCGGCAGCTGAGAAGATCGTCATAGAAGAGGATCTTTCCGTTCGACGAGCATGGTCGAGTAGAGAAAAAATTGATTGGGTATAGCACTCTGATAGATTGTAGTGTTAGTCTAGGTTTAGACTTTTCTTCTTTAGAATGTATCAGATTGAAATTTTGTATTATTTAATTACTTATATCTTACTAGAACTGTAATTAACTTCCTCTTATGTTTTGACCCTTGTTATCCACTCCAGTAGAAATATGGGGTGAAGGTTGTGAATAAATCAGAAGTCTCAGAAATTGGGATTTTCTAGTTTGGTTCGTGACAGCGTCGGGATTGATCTGTCTTGTCTCTGCGATCTCCGATGGTCTTTCTTCATTCCCCAATGATCCAAAAGAAAGAGAAGAGAAGAAGAAGAAGAAATGATAATATGACCTAAGTATTCTATATATAGGCTTTAGAGGTCAGAATGAGAATAGGTTCAGTTGCAGGGGAAAAACGGGGTTTCTGGTTCTATATTTTCCATCTAGACACCTAAGCGACTACTTCTAGAGGGCTTTTCTTAATGGGTCTGAGGTGAGTTCTTAGAGCTATCAGATGTGATTATTATCTTGTCTGATTATTTTATTTTTAAATTAATTGCTAAAGTCTCTGTTAACTGATTAGGCTGGCTCCTTAAAATAAACTAATTTCTTAATTAGTTTTAAGGTTTTAAGGTTGATCCTAATGTGTCTTTAACTTTATATGATTAAGGACTAAGTGAGCCCTAATCTGGCCTATTAGTGAGTTTATTTTACTAGATTTTCAATTAAACCTGAGTTCTAATCTTAATTATTAGAGGTGATTATTTAGGTTCTTACACAAACGCAACCTTAGAGAATCTTAATTCCTTAAGGACGGCACATTGAAGTTGATTCAAAATAACACTACTTCTCCAAACAGTCCTTTTTTGTCCTTTTAGGCCCAAATATCTTTTTTTGCTAACTTTACAATTTCTCATATACATTGTGGGCCTATTACCAATAGAAAAAATATTCACTACGGGTCTAAGAAAGTCTTTCTAAGAATATGTCTCTTGGATGCACCTTTTTGTCAGTTTAGTCTTGAAAAAACACTAGTACCTTTTGTGACGGTGCAGAGAACTCCATACATAGAGATATTCTCTTTTGTGTATCCTTAATCCATTTCTTTTAGAGCTAAGCTTTTTTATGTTCTCTCTTTTCTTTCTTAGTTATAATTTATTCTTTTGAGATTTTTAGGGTATTCTTTGTATGCTATAGTTCCCTCGTCTGGGCCCCCTCCTTCCCTGTGTGTAGTGTGCGGCTGTGGCGGGCAGCTCATGCATTCGACGCGGGTGCGTTTGTGCGTGGGTGTAACTGTGTGTGTATATGTTGCTCGGGCATGCCAGGACTTACTTGTCCACAGTTTAAGGGGGTTTCGGGTTTTGACGCCTGGCACCAATCCACACATTTTGACCGAGTTGTCTGGGCAATTGGAGGTGCAATCTGCCACCAGAAATGCGTCTGTTATACTGTTAGGTGATTGTTATGAAGGTTTTGGGTTCTTCCTTCTCATGGTTCATCTGAAATCCTTCAGAAAATGATAATATGATTTCCAAAATAAAGTCAGAGAGAGTCTAGTTCCTAACCAAGTCTTTATTCAATATTAAATAACGGGACCGTCAATGACATAAAAATAAGCAACTAAAAAGAAGATAGAAAGAAGGCGGGTGACCCAGCGGTGGTTATCATTGTACTCGTGCTCATGTCCATGGATATACAACAAGCAGGTAGCTTCCTGAGATAAAATGGGTGAAAAGATAGAAAGAATACTGATAAACAGGAGGCATTGTCATAGCGACAACGATCGCATGAGCAAGCTGGATAGGTGTCCGTGATTGACAGCAGCTTCTCGGAGGGTGGCAGTATGATAAGTCTGAGGCTTAGGGTAGTAGCTTAAACTGAATTGATTGACGAACATAGGTGCTTCTCGTCCCGGTGGCCGTGGTCGCACATGCAGACTGAAAGAGCTTGCGAATGTTGAGAGCAATACTCCAGGAAGTGACATTGGCTGGTGAGCGGCAGAGGAAACGGGTACTGTTGTTGCAACGGAAGGTGGATAGGAGACTCGGAGGTCTTAGATGTAGCATTGCACTGGACTTGTTGAGTTGTTGTTGATGTGCTTCTAAGGGTTTTGGAAGAGACGGATCTTTTGCCTTTTATAGTGGCTTGATCGACTGTGTAATCGTTCAATTCGGTTACTTGCCTTTGACTTCTTCTTTTCCACGCGTCGGACATGTCCATCCCAAACCAGTTGAGATCCTCCGGTTTCCAAATAGAATAGAATGTAACTCTCACCCCATATCCCCATGGGAGTGGAAAGTAGTATAGAACATAAGCCGAAGTAAATTACAACAGTTCAAAAAAAATAGAATATTAATAATTACAATGCGTTCTTTAATTACAAAACTGAAAAATTAACGAACTAAGTCTATCGCATCAAATTATCCCTAAATACTATTTTGACATCCCTTTCTTCCCATAGCTCTCCTTTGTGATCAATCTTCCTATAATACCTGAAACACGTAATGAAATATCTGTAAGCCAAAACTCATATGAGTAGACCTTTAGAGCAAGTTATTTACTCATCACCCAACGTTACTAGCAAAAGTACATAATATAGTATAATAACGATAATTTTTGAAATAATGACGATAATGATGATATGAAACTGTATATAACATGATGATAATAATAATATGTACAGCAATAATGTTCTTTCATCCAATTCTCTCTTCGGTCATAAGGATATCAATGGTCATATTTTCATTCTGCAATGCCTAATTCTATATGATGATTATTTCAAGTGTATCATACACAAGATAACAATAATAATATCAACAATCACATGATAATGCAGTATGCATGATGTTCAGCATTCGAGTAGTTCAAGTCTCATACTAGATCAATCAATTACTAAGCAAGATGTCTTCTCGAACCATCCCCTCCATATAGGGCCACTCCTAGTAAGATACTCTACGTGCGCATCATAGTTCTAAGGGGCTTCATCCTAGAACGCATAATTCCCCCACTTATTTTCAATCATGGGAATATAACGAAGGTGTCCAAAAATAATATAGGAACAAAACCTCTATGAGACATGAATTATCCGAATACCAAAGGGGCAACTCTTATGATTCAGATTGGGAACCCTATACAAGGCCTATCCCGTACTTTTCATCTTACCACAAGTATTTTGGGTCCATACCCCTCACCTTGGGCGAAGATAAATAATAATATGTAGTCCATCATTGGACTAAATAAAGGTATTGCCTATTATGAGTCAAGACGGTATCCTTTACTAGTTGTACAAAATTTATTTAGGAAGGTTTACTTACTTGGTAATAGGATATAGGTCATTGCCATCTCGGCTGGGATTTCAATATGCAGCTCACAGATTCAGGTCCGTTTATTAATGAAATGCACACAAAATGAATTCATATACTTATATTCAAAACCACATAGACTTGAGAACAATCTCATGATACTAGACTAATATAATCACATAATATACACATATATAGGTTGATGCACAACTGATAAGATGATGGTATTATTCAAAGTATAGTTAAATATTATAAGTCTTACGGATGTTAAATATGAGGTGTTTACACAATCAAGGGTCCTAAATAAAGATCACCATGATTAATCCAATCACATAGGTTATTCACACAGCAATTCATAGGTTTAAACATGCCAACATATACATCATTCCCATCATTAAGTCTATAGGGATTTCATGCCGTTAGGAGGGCTTAAGAGGGTCATTAAGTTGTATTGGAAGTCAAATAGGTTAGATTTATCAAGTAAAGGGTAATCAAAGTCTTAAAATATCAAATTAGAGTCACTATGGTCAATTGGCAGGGTTTTTGGTACACCGGTGGGGTATGGCAACATTGTAGGGTCAAGGTGTGCTCAACCGGCAGGGTACCGGTAGTGTCCTGGTACACCGGTTGGGTTGTGAAACCCAATCGACAAGATACCCGCACACCGGTAAGAACCGGCAGGCTAGGCAAAAACCTGCCTATGCCTAGGTTCACAAGATTTTAACCAGGCAAGCTAACCGACACCGGTTGGTCTGCCGGATTTGGAAAGAAGGTTTTAGGTCAAGGGGATTTCTAGGGTTGATCATCTAATCACCCTAGGGCTTTGTGCATGGTGATCGGGTCATTCTAATGGTCACACTAATTTAGGTTTTAACAATACCTATTCAAAACTGGTTTCCTGATTCTGTAACAGTCTGACATTAGCATCATAGGCCATTGTCATTCAATATAGGTAATATTTCTGGGTTTAAGTAATATGATCATCGGGAAGGATTATGCATGTGAAATAGAAGGAATGCCATGATATTAGATTAGAGAAGAAGTAAATACACGAGACAATAAAGGAAAACTCACCAGTTGTTGTAGGGTTCTTCTGCCATTGTTGATTCTTCTAGTGTTCTTCTAGTTTTCTGATCTTCTAATTTTCTTCTGGTTCTTCCTAGGGCTTCCCATGAAATTGACATGTTTTCTAATGTATAATCTCTTTATTAACCCTATTTTATAAGGTCTAAGTGTTAGAATTATATTAGGAATACTAGTTGTTGTTTAGGTGTTGGTCTAGAGTCCTTATTCCATTGTAACTTAATCATTAAGTTTTCCTAACTATCACAAAAATTATACTTTAATTAATTTAATTGGGCGTTAGGAATCTCACTTAAGCACAAATCTAATTAATTACTAATCTTAGGTCTGTTTGGTTAAACCTAGTTTAATCCTTTAACCCAGTTTTCTTCTTAAGTTGTAATTCTTCATTGATGACCTTAGTTTATTTACTATAAATTATAATCCTAATTATATCTTATTTTACGAAAACCTTAGGTTAGTTTATAGTTTTGGAGTGTTAATTTTCTAATTTACCCCTTTCATTAAAGTTATTTTTAGTCTTAAATTTTCAGTTCTTTACACTATATCCTCCTTAAAAGAATTTCGTCCTTGAAATTAATCTAAGTGTTCTAATTGGTCTTATTTTAGTAAGATTTTTAATACAACATAGTTTATTATATTGAAGTAGGTGATATGTAATTGAGTCATTTATATTTTTCTTAAATCTATAATTTAATAAGGATTGTTTAAGTTCTACTATAGTTGTGGAAAATTTTCATTAATAGTGTGTGTGTTGTGATTTCAGTTGTACTATAATGTGTCTATGTTTTTGGTTTAGTATTATTGGATTCTTAAATGTGTGAATGGAGTCCTAGTTGAGAAGGTTTTAATCTTATTTACTTAATCCTAAGTAACTAAGTCATCATTGAAGCAATTGGAAGGAAACACAGCTTTCATTCATAAAAAGGGAGAGTCTTACAAACAAGAAGGGAAAATACAGCATACATCCTAAACAAAGTAGTACATAAAAATAAAACATGTGCCATTAAAATGGCAACAACCAAACAGCAAAAACAAAAGAACTATGGACATCTAAGGAAATCAACAAAGATTCCCCTTCTGGAGAAGAGGGTGGTGATGGTGCTGGATAGTAAGATGGAGGAATGGCATCACTGGACTTCCCACAACTGAAGATTCTCAAAACATAGCAGATAGTCTTGTCCATGATCTTATAGAGCTTAGAAATGTGTCACGAACTGACCAAAAAATTTAGAACTTTTGGATCTAGTTGTGACCATCACTCCATATCGCTATGGAGGTGGATCAACATGGTCAAACATAGCGGAAGTTCCATTAATGTTCTATTAACGTATAAGTAACTACTATTATATCATCTAAGTCTGAACAATTCTAAGAAAAGAAAGTCTAACTCTAGACTATGGTTAACAAATTATCAGAGTGATATACCCAACCCGGTGTCTCCTCGACCAAGCTCTACGAACTGAAAGGTTTGCCCATACCTCACACTCCACTGCAGCCACCACGACTAACGAGCCTGAAATCTTGGTTGCTAAAAAGCATCAGCTCCACGAGCCAATAAGTACATAAATTCAAAAACAAATAACGTATAATCTTAGAGTCTAAACATTTACAATATTCCAAGTTCCAGAAATAAAAGAAAGCTTAATAATGCAAGATGGTAGTGGTAAATTAATTATTTATTAATGCATTTTTTGCACCTAAATACAACAATCACCACAGCGATCTAACATTTAGTCTAATATGGAATGCAAATGCATCAGCAAAAGCAATAAAATGCAACTCTATCTGAGTGTTAGTATAACATGTTCCCTCCTGATCCCAGCCTCTATTCAGGGTGCTCCAGTAATCTGAAGTCACCTCGGGGTGCTCCAGCAACCTGAAGTCATCCCCCCTTCCGGTCCTTGGAATAGGGCTACTATACGTGTACAGCATAGGTCTAAGGGCTTTCGACCTAGGAGGCACAATTCCCCCTCTTATTTTCGATCAGTGGCCCTCTGGCCGAGACTTGCAGCCACCTGTGGTATTCCTCAGGGAAACTCGATCATCTGACTAAGCTTCAGAGGTCCTGTTATCTTTTCTTTGTTCATGGCCAGAGCCATCGGGCCAAGAGCAAGTCTATTGGGTTAGCTATACCCTCAACTAAATCCAGCCGGTCCTTCTCTAGATGTGAAACTCACATCAACACATGTCCAATCACAACACCCAACTTTGAGCTCTCGGTATACAGGGTAACACGCTTGACCATACAATGGTCTCGAGTTTAATGCTGTGCAAGTGCAGAGGTGCACGCTACCTAAACAGTCAAATAATAGTGTATAGGGTGTGAACACACAATTTACAGCTTCAAACACAGTTTCACACAGAATCACACAATTCAGAGCATCAAACATAATCTCACACATAATACAACAAACCATACAAACAATAACACACAATCCAGAGCATCAAACACAGTCTCACATAGCATACAGTACACCATTCAAGCAATACGAAGTGGTACACTAAAAACAAGTGTGTGGGGTCAACTAAGTATTCTTGATGAAAGTATCAGATCTGCCATTAACCGCAAGTGTAGTGACCATACCAGGTCCTACATCCATATCTCAACATCTCATCCTCCCGTGATAACGGGTCCATGAGGAAGCACGCTTACAATTGCAACATCTGATCCCATGTGGTGCCCTACTTGAAAGGATTGGGAGAATTCTAAGCTACGTGCCAAGTGCAATGTGATTTCTACGGGGCATATGTCACGTGTTCCAAGACTATCATAATATCTCCCTAACTCAAGTGATAGTGTGAATGTTTACAAAACAAATACTACTAGACTAAATAAGGTCAAACTAGTACAAACAACATTAAATCCTATTTAATTAGGTCCAGACAAGTTTATGTGTGAAATTATGGTCAGAAAGGACAAATCTGGGTGTTTTGGCGCACCTTTCGGCGCACCTCAGTCAGCTTCAGCAACCTTTCCGGCTCGCCTACTGAGATTCGGCGACCATTCCAGGGAACTAAGTTTTGGCTACCTCTTCGGCGTACCCTTCGGTGCGCCTAAACTACTTCGGCGGGCATTCATCTTCGGTGACCCTTTCAGCTCGCCCAAGGGTCCGCCTACCACCCAGAAAGTGCTTCGGTGACCCTTTCGGTGCGCCTTAGGGTTCGCCTAAGGTCGCGAACAGCCTAAAACAAAGGGGTTTTTCATCTAAACTAAGTTTTCTTAATTCATAAACACTTAGAGGATTACATAAGTCATTTTCAAGTAGAAAAACTCAACAACCAACCATGGATTAGCATTCAAACATATTGAAAGAACTTGAAGAATATATAAAAGATTAGAAACCTAAGATTTAACCTAAATGAATTCATAAATTTAATACATAACTTAATCCATGCAAGCATGATTCCCACATTCCCACATTTCCACTCCTTCCTCCATGCTCCAAACCTCAAGCCCTAGCCTCCAAAATTCCAAAATGAGAGAAAGAAGCTTGAGACCCTCTTTTCTCTTCCTAAACCTAATGAAATAAACCCAAACCAATTTAAACTAAATGACCCCAAACCAAATTAACACAAATGAACCCAAACCAATTTAACCCAAGTGAAACTAAACCAAACCACTCTCATCTCAACCATACATTCACACCCACTCTAATCCTAACCTTACACCTCACACCCAATAAAAACAAAAAACACACTAGCTTAGATCTAAGCCACACAACCATAACAACTACAATCCTAGCCATACACCGATATCCATCAATTCATATTACGATTTTGCCATTAGCTCGAATACTTAAAGGATCATTACTATATAAAGCACTAGGACCAACAATTATCACAAGCATAATCGCACGGTTGGCTCCAATCCGATCGGCAATCAAAACAAAGAAATGAAACATCACAAGTATTCAAAACATAAACATGCTAAAGTAAAATATTTAAAACCGACAAAACGATATATTTCTTATTTAATCATTAAATTGGGCTAAACAAATTATTATCCTACCCTAAGGTTTTCAGTTATCATTTTTCACGAATTATTTTAGGTTATTATAGTCTTACCCCCTTAAAAGGATTTCGTCTCCGAAATTCCCATACCAAACCAGATAAAATAAGGACACTTTCCTTGAAGATTCTAGAAAGTGGTACTCTTGTCAAGTTCAGATTGAACCGTTAGTCACTTTGTTTATTGATGTTGCTGTGCTGGCTTCTGATTCTGTTGGCAAATGAAGTTCGGATACACTCTGTTGTTTCCCTTGTAATGAAGTCTGCCATGATCTCTTTGGTGTCCCACTCTTCTCGTTGATGTCCTACCTTTCTACAGTTGAGATACCTCAGTTGGTTGTTACTGAAGTCTTCAATGTTCTTTGGTTCTTGTGCCTTTCATCCTTTCTGCATTTCAGCTTAGTGATTTCTGGAATCTCTTTCCTTCTTCTGATTTCGAACTTCATAAGGCTCTCACAGATCCTTTCCTACCTTGCGGCGCAGTCAATCACTTCATGGTGCTTGGTGAACTATCGTATAGCCAATCTGCTCTTGATACGTGCCTTAGTACGCTCTCGAATCTGAATGCTTGCTTCTCTTCATTCGATTGTCTTGGGAAAGTACTTCAGGTAGAAGATTCCGTTCAATTCCATCCACGAGCTGACCGGTTTGATCTCTAGTAAAGACTTCCACCATATACGAACCCCAAAGCGAAACTAAGTGATCTATTAGGCTAGATTTCTAATCTAATTGTTCAGTGTTATCTAAGGTAATTTTTCAGAAGATGAAGAAGGTAGAGGCATGATGGCTAAGGAAGGAATGATATCACTAAACTTCCCACAACCAGAAGGTTCTGGAGAAACTAAAAGTTTCTCGAAAATTAAATTTGAGTTCAATTTTATGTGTTTTAAATCATAGGGGAAACATGTTGTTTGATTATATTGGAAGAGAGGGGCCAGCACAGGCTACCCAATAAACACACATATGCTCAGCAGGAAAATAATAAGGCCAATACCCTGCGAGAAGGAAATTCTACAACTAAAAATAATTATACTATCTAAAGGTGTGCCCTCGGTAAAAGGAGATGACCAAGAAGAGCAACGATAAAGACCTAAAGTTACCCTGTTAATCGAAGCACACGTAATCATATCTCATCTCAAAGCATCCAAGCAAAGATTTAAAAGATTGTTTAGACGAACACAGAGATTCATAAGACTATGGTTCTCAGTCCGGATCTGGCATGATTGGTGACTTTTCCAGACTTTGATCCTATTAGCAACTTGGTGTTATTATATAAAATATTTTTTACATAATAAAATGAAGTGATTAACTAATTTCATATTACTATCCTTTTTATTTATATGTAATCTATTTCCTACAAAATATTCCAATTTCTCGGTCTAATGCATTTGCAACTACATTTGACCTTAAAATGTGAAACTTTGTAAGTATTAGAGTTCTAAATACTTGAAATAATTTCAGTCAGCAAACATAAGCTAGATCATCACACCCTTTAATAACGTGACAATCTGGTGCTGAACAAAGACTTTGTCCTAGTAGCTTCTACCTTAGGACTCTCAGAAACAGCTATACTTCCTGTCCCCATGTATCCATCCAGAGTCGCTAGTTAGGATGCACAAACAACACAGCGCTCCTCACAAACTTACTTCCTATAGATATCTAAATCCCTTAACCCCAATGAGTCCTAAACTTGTGGTCAACCTATAAGATCCTAACTTGAAGTCCTATGAACATCCAAACCTAGTTACTTAAGTTTTAGAAGAAATATAGCTCTGATACCATCATTGTCATGAACTGACCAAAAAATTTAGAACTTTTGGATCTAGTTGCGACATTCACCCCATATCGCTATGGAGGTTGATCAACATGGTCAAAAATAGCGGAAGTTCCCATAATGTTCTAGTAAGATATAAGTAACTACTATTACATCATTTAAATCTGAAATATTCTAGGAAAAGAAATTCTAACTCTAGACTATGGTTAACAAGTTATCAGAGTGCTATACCCAACCCGGTCTCTCATCGACTAAGCTCTACGAACTGAAAGTTTTGCCCATACCACACACTCCTCTGCAGCCACCACGACTAACTAGCCTGAAATCTTGGTTGCTAAAAAGCATCAGCTCCACGAGCCAATAAGTACATAAATTCAGGAATATATAAGTTATAATCTTAGAGTCTAAACATTTAAATTATTCCAAGTTCAAGAAATAAAGGAAAGCTTAATAATGCAAGATGGCAGTGGTAAATTAATTATTTATTAATGCTTGTTGTGCACCAAAATACAACAATCACCACGGTGATCTAACAATTTGTCTAATATGGAATGCAAACGCATCAGCAAAAGCAACAAAATGCAACTCTGTCTGAGTGTCAGTATAACTTGTTCCCTCATAATCCCAGCCTCTATTCAAGATGCTCCAGCAACCTGAAGTCATCCCCCCTTCCGATATTTGGAATAGGGCTACTTTATGTGTATAGCGTAGTTCAAAGGGCTTTCAACCTAGGAGGCACAATTCCCCTTCTTATTTTTTATCAGTGGCCCTCTGGCCGAGACTTGCAGCCACCTGCAGTATCCCTCAGAGAAAATCGATCATCTGACTAAACTTCAGAGGTCCTGTTATCTTTTCTTTGTTCATGGCCAGAGCCCTCGGGCTAAGAGAAAGTCTATTTGGTTTGCTATACCCTCAACTAAATCCAGCTGGTCCTTCTCTACATGTGAAATTCACATAAACTCATGTCCAGTCACAAGACCCAACCTTGAGGTCTTGGCATACAGGGTCACACTCTTGACCAGACAATGGTCTCTAGTTCAATGTTGTGCAAGTGAAGAGGTGCACGCTAACTGAACAGTCAAATAATAGTGTACAGGGTATGAACACACAATTCACAGCATCAAACACAGTTTCACACAGAATCACAAAATTCAGAGCACCAAACATAATCTCTCACAGAATACAACAAACCATTCAAACAATAACACACATTCTAGAGTATCAAACACAATCTCATATAGCATACAGTACACCATTCAAGCAACACGAAGTGGTACACTGAAAACAAGTGTGTGGGGTCAACTAAGTATTCTTGATGAAAGTATCAGATCTGCCATTAACCGCAAGTGTAGTGACCATACCAGGTTCTACATCCATATCTCAACATCTCATCCCCCGTAACAACGGGTCCATGAGGAAGCACGCGTACAATTACAACATCTGTACCCATGTGGTGTCTTACTCGAAAGGATTGGGAGAATTCTAAGTTACGT
Organism: Pachysandra terminalis; assembly: GCA_031762675.1. Classification (NCBI taxonomy): domain Eukaryota; kingdom Viridiplantae; phylum Streptophyta; class Magnoliopsida; order Buxales; family Buxaceae; genus Pachysandra; species Pachysandra terminalis. The sequence goes on from JAUPMG010307545.1 coordinate 15,833, forward strand.
GCCAAGTGCATTGTGATTTCTATGGGGCATATGTCAGGTGTTCCAAGATTACCAAAATATCTCCCTAACTCAAGTGATAGTGTGAATGTTTCCAAAAATAATACTACTACACTAAATAACATCAAACTTGTACAAACAACATCAAATCCTATTTAATTTGGTCCAGACAATTTTGTGTGTGAAATTATGGTCAGTAAGGACAAATCTGGGTGTTTCGGCACACCAAAGTCAGCTGCGGCGACCTCTTCGGCGCGCCTACTAAGATTCGGCGAGCATTCCTGGGAACTAAGTTTCTGCTACCTCTTCGGCGTACCCTTCGGTGCACCTAAACTACTTCGGCGGGCATTCATCTTCGGTGACCATTTCGGCTCACCTAAGGGTCCGCCTACAGCCCAAAAAGTGCTTCAGTAACCCTTTCGGTGCGCCTAAGGGTTTGCCTAAGGTCGCGAACAGCCTAAAACGAAGGGATTTTTCATCTAAACTAAGTTTTCTCAATTCTAAAACACTTAGAGGAGTACATAAGACATTTTCAAGTAGAAAAGTTCAACAACCAACCATGGATTAGCATTTAAACATATTGAAATAACTTGAAGAATATATAAAG
>JAUPMG010307555.1:0-16436 GCA_031762675.1 Pachysandra terminalis
AAGGTTGACATTTGAATTGAGGGAGAGGGGGAGGGGGGGTCATATTTTGCAAGGCAGGTCAACTAGCTCCGAAAACATGCCTAACATGTGAGGTTGGTTATTCTATGCGTGCCCATAACTTAACATCTAACATCGGACTAGAGGAGACTCTCGACGACCTCTCGGCTCGCCAAAAAAAGGCAAAAGTGTGCCAAATAGATTGGCACCTTAGGAACTGGTCTGAATGAGTCTCGATAGACCAAAAGTGACACTGGTTCAATTCAAAATTATGGGTTCGGTGAGGTCTTCGACTCGCCGAACTGGGTCTCGACGACAATTCCAGTAAGCTTGGAATGACCCTGAGATTCAGCGGACTCCTCGGCTCGCTGAAGCTCGGGACAGGGTAATTTCTGGGTGAAATCTAACATGGAAGTTGCTAATCACCTAAGGGAGCTTCGAAATTGGTTTCTTGGTCAAGGGGATCAGTCTACACAAGGTTCCAATGCTTTTCCATAAATTCTAAAACCCTAGAAATCTTGAATCTAATGAATCAGTTCACATAGGTCGCTTACAAGGAGTGGGTTCTCAAAGGCATGGGATTTGATCCCTAAAACAAGTAATCAAACTACCAAATTCATGGGAGAAGGAAGAACACAATCAATCATGATCTTCCCCCGTGATCCTAACATTGAAATACAAATAAATAACACTTGCATAGAAAGAAAACTCAACTTGGAGCATTGTAGGGTCGCATTCGAGGTCGCTCCACCTTGCATTTGAAGACATTGAAGCTTCCTCTTCTTCTCTAAGAGCTCCACAAGGATGAGAAAGAGATGAGAAAGAGAGAAATTAGGCTTATGAGACTTAGGTTTCTATTTAAAGGCTCTAAGGGCAAACTTGTAATATAAAATAACTACAGGGGAAAAATTGGGTTTTTAGCTCTATTTTATAAAAATGATCACCTAATTAATTACTGAGGTTGTAAACATATTTAAGGGTCTCAAATAAATCTTCCAAGCTGCCTAAATCAACCTTTTATCTTGCTAATTGATTTTATTTCCAATTTAACTGCTAAGTTCAGTTATCTGACCCACACTGCATTCTAAGTCTATCTAGTTGACCTGATCACGTTTAGTGACTCAAAGAATTTCTAGGATAGGATTAAGGATTTTAAGAGTTCTAATCCTAATTAATTAGTGAAATTAAATTACCAAATCTTCAAATTATTATTTTACCCTAAAATCTCAACTTAAGATTTTTATGCATTATTCAGGTCCTTACAAAACCCCTCTTTTTCAGAGAAGCAACAGAGTTGCACATCAAAGGTTATGCAATCTAGACAATGTGACTGCCAAGTTTTTTGATTCACCGGCAACATTTTAAAACATACTCGCTGTTGTTTAGGACCTATTTGTTGTAGGGACAGATACCACTTCCAGCCCAATGGAATGGGCAATGGCAAAATTACTTCGCAATCCAGACATAATGTTAAAGGCTCGATCCGAGCTACAAGCAGTTGTTAACAAAGACAGGGTGGTTGAAGAATGGGACATCCCTCAACTACCTTACTTGCAAGCAATCATGAAGGAAACACTTCGTTTACACCCAGTAGTTCCACTCTTACTCCCTCACGGAACCGAAACCGATTTAGAGATTCATGGCTTCACCGTGCCAAAGTATGCACAAGTCTTAGTTATTGTATGGGCAATCGGTCGAGATCTAAGCATATGGGAGAAGCCTAATCTGTTCTTTCCTGAGAGGTTCTTAGAATCAAAGATTGATGTAAGAGGGCGACACTTCGAGCTTATTCCGTTTGGATCGGGAAGGCGAATTTGTCCTGGACTGTCACTGGGGCTCAAGATGGTACACCTGATGTTGGCTTCGCTTATCCACTCATTTGATTGGAAGCCAGAAGATGGAATGACACCACATGATATAGATATGGAAGAGAAGTTTGGGATCTCCTTACAGAAGGTTAAGCCTCTCCGAGTGATTCCTATCAAAGTGTAATCCTAATAAGAAGATTTGTATCAATGATACTAAATAAAGCACCAAATATTTTTAAGCAGTTAAACCATTTTAGTATTGTTGGATTTGCGCGACTTAATTAAGATGATTAGCGGAAGCTGAAATGGCAAAAAGTCCCAACTAAGTATGAAATTCAAGCGTTTTTAAAAGATAAGCTAAACTGATACAACAGTCATACTAACTTCGGTATTTTTTTTTTTTTGTTTGTTACATCAAAGAAAGATAAAGAATGGTATGACAAAGTCATAGGAGATGAGGGTAGGTTGGATAAAGCACATGCACATGAAGAGAGGACCTCAGAGAAACAAGTATGTATGAACTGAAATAAATTCAAGTTCGGATCCCCTTATACCCTTTTCCTATTTATAGGAGAGAACGGGAAGGGGACGTATCAAGCGTATTCCTATTTATAGGAGAAAACGGAAAGGGGTCGTATCAAGCGTATTCCTATTTATAGGAGAAAACGGAAAGGGGTCGTATCAAGCGCTATAACACATGAATAACATTAGATATTATGACAACTATGTGCTATGTACATGCGATTGTCTTCAAATGGAGACCTACTTTACACATGTTAAGTAATGTGTACTCAATGGCCCATTTGATACAATAGTCCTTTCTTTGATCCCACTATTCTCGAGACATGTCAGATTCCCTGTCATGTAAGTTATCAGACCACGGTAATTACGTCATTAAAGCTTCAAAGCATTTCATGCTTTGATACTTTTAAAGATATTGTTTTCGAGGTTGTTAAAGATGTATGAAATCCCTTTGTCTAGGAGATCTTATGTTATGAGTATCCAAGGGGCAATATTGAGAATGCTGAGAGCAATAATATATATTGACGAATTCACCGTCTCGGGTGGTTAGCCCGCTAAAAGAATAATATGAGCTGAGAGCGCTGAGAACAATATATAGTGACGTGTTGACCATCTCAAGGTGATTAGTTCACTGGGAGAATAAGAAGCGCTGAGAGCCCTAAAAAATAATATATAATGATGAGAGTTGACCATCACGGGGTTGTTAGCTCGGCCCGTTGGGAGAATAATATGCACTGAGAACAATATATAGTAACGAGTTGACCATCTTAAGGTGGTTAACCTGTTGAGAGAATAATATGCGCTGAGAACAATATATAGTGACGAATTGACCATCTCAGGGAATTTGAAAACAATGTGCATTGAGAACATTATATATTATGATTTGACCATCTCAAGGTGGTTAGCCTGCTGAGAATAGTATGCACTAAGAGTGCTGAGAACAATATATATTGACGAGTTGATCATCTCGAGGTGGTTAGCTTGCCGAGAAAAATGTGTTGAGAGCTCTAAGAGCAATATATAGTGACGAGTTGACCATTTCGAAGTGGTTAGAACAATATGTCTTGAGAGCGTTGAGAACAGTATATATTGACGAGTTGACCATTTCGAAGTGGTTAGAACAATATGTCTTGAGAGCGTTGAGAACAGTATATATTGACGAGTTGACCATTTCGAAGTGATTAGCCAGCTGAGAACAAATGACAAATAGCCTTCTTAGGTAGCTTACTTGCTTTGGTAGCCATCTTGGATAGCAAACTCGGTAAACAAATATCAAGTAGCCATTTTGGGTAGCCACCTTTCTTTGAATAGCCATATTGGATAGCTAACTGAATAAAAAATGTCAAGTTTCCATCTTGGGTAACTGATTTGCTTCCAGTAGCCATCTCAGATAACAAACTCGGTGAACAAATATCAAGTAGCCATCTTGGGTAGAAAAATTAGTTAACAAATTTTAAAGAATCGTCTTGGGTAGCTGATTTGCTTCAAGTAGCCATCTTGGATAGCAAATTTAGTAAAAACTAAATGCTCATCTTGGGTAGCAAACCCGATAAATTAACAAATGCCAAGTAGCCATCTTAGGTAGCTAACTTGCTTTGAGTAGTCATTCAGTTTCAGGTATTGAACGCTTGTCCTTTCAACCACTGCAAATTTGGTTGTTGACAGTGGGTTTTTTGGATTTCGAGATCACTTATTAGTTCGTTTTCTTCCCATGCAACGATGGTTTGCTTTTTTTAATTTGTAAACTCAAATGTTTGGGGATTTTTCTCTTTATATGCTACTCTTTTGTCTGAGCTTACTCACCTTCTCAACATTGCATTTTCTTTCTGCATCTTAAATTTTTTTGAGCTTATGGCTTCTTTGGTTTCTTCATTAAAGACAAAGAGTAAGGCTAGTAAGTCCACCACCGCTGAGGATTTATTGAGGTTCATGTCCCGTATTCGGGACCTGAACCTTCTGATGCAGCTGGTCCTCTTGCCTAGAGTGGTCCACAATTTAGAGTGAAAAGAAAAGATTTCATTATATCTCCTCTCTGTTTCAAGTCTTATGCCAATCTTCCTAATGTGAGGATAACATGGATGTTATCAGTAGAGAAGTATACCCAAAGATTAAGGCAGAGTGAGATTTTGGAAGTCATATGAATATCTCTGATGGAATGTACAGAAGATAATGAAGGGTTGAAATTTCTAGTGTGCAGATAGAGTAGAAGGGATCACGTATTTGTTGTATTCGGGGAGATGATCCCAACTTGAGATAATTTGAACCCAAATCTAAAAACCTAACACAATCAACCCTGCTCTTTTTATCACCTTAATCGACACAACCAGTAGTCGGTTTCGTACAGGGGGGGCTACGTGGCTTGATGTAGCTCATGCCACCGGAACATCTCACAAGCGATTTTCTTAGTATGCATCCATTGGATGAAGATCTTCTGTGAATCTGGACTGTGTGAACCTCACACGAGGTTAACATCTATCCCAATCGGATCCACACAAAAAGGGTGCTCTTCACCAATTAAGATAGAAACCGATTAAGATAGAAGCTTGTTTACAATTTATAAATCTTACGGTTTTAGAAATGTCAATGGGTCCACCATGGGACAGGTGTCAACCTCGTGTGAGATTCACACGAGGTTCACACAACACAAGTTCACAGAAGATCATGCAGCCCAAGTTCACAGAAGATCCTCATCCACAGACACCGTACTTGGACACGAATCCCACTCCTGTTCCTAGGATCAGTGAGGATCTTCAGTGAACTGGTGCACAGGAGATCTGCCTGTGCACACAAATAACCTTGAGGGCAAAATTTAATTTTGCAGTCACTGAATTATGAGGATAAAATTATAATTTTACTCTCGAGGTTATTTGTGTGCACAGAAAGATCTGTACCAGTTCACATAAGATCCTCACCCCCTAATATGGACATTTCATGCATGCGTGTTTGACTCTATCTCTCTAAGATCTTTTGATCCCTGAATGTGGATCACGTCGTGCTGCACAATATAAGAGGGAGGGGTATATATATATATATATATATAGAGAGAGAGAGAGAGAGAGAGAGAGAAAGAGAGAGAGAGAGAGAGATGAAAATGGGGTTTTCAATTGTGTGAATATGAATTCAGCTCCTCACCTTTAATGGATGAACAAGTAAGTTTAGCAAAAGTAAAATTGTGAAGAAAGAAAGAGAAAAAAAAAAGATGAAGCATAAATCAAGAACGCAAATTTACGTGGTTCGGCAAATAGTGCTTATGTCCACGGATGCACACTCAATTTTATTATTCTCCAGAACTCAGAATAATGTGTCACAGTGATAGAGGAAACCCAAAACTGCAAAAGTATAAATAAATACCCTATAATTAGGGCTAAACATAATAGAAGTGAAACTCCTATTATTTCCTTAAACATAATAGAGTGAAACTCCTATTATTTCTCTAGACTCCCATACCCCATAGGGTTCGGTGTATCCCTAACAACTTACCAACAAACTCAACATAGACTTCTTTTTTTTTTTTTTTTTTTTTTTTATCATTTATAAAAATACTATTTAGGCAGTTGGGACATTCTCAACGGGGTTATCCTTACCAACATCAGTCTCCACATAACAACAATATCCCACTTGAAGACTGAATGCAAACGACTATCCCATCTGTAATCTTAAGAATAAAAGTACCAATCCGACGTGCATCATCCCCTTTGTCATCAGGTTAGAAGACAAACAAAAGCTGAACAGGTCTTCAACTTCTCGATTGTGTCCACCTTGGTCAACATATCTGCAGGATTCACACTGGAGTGAATCTTCTCCAAACCGATCATCTTCTAATCCAAAAGTGAATATATGAAGTGGTACCTGATATCAATGTGCTTCGTCCTTGCATGAAATGCTGAATTCTTTGCAAGATGAATCGCACTTTAACTATCCGTAAAGAACTTACAATCCTCTTATCTCATTCCCAATTCTTTCAATAGGACCTGTAACCACACGATCTCCTTGCAAGATTTTGTAGCTACCACATAATCTGCCTTAGTAGTTGAGAAAGCAACAATTTTCTGCAATTTTGAAACCCAACTAACTGTTGCATTCCCCAAAGTAAACACATCATGCTGTACTCCTGCCATCTAAGTCTCCTGCCATGTCTGAATCAACATATCCTTGTTGACAAATTTCAGAACCTCCATAGCATAAAGATGAGTCAACTGTACTTTTCAAGTATCTCATTAACCATTTGACGGCTTCCCAATGTCCCTTGTCCGGTTTACTCATAAACCGACTCACAACAGCAACTGCCTGTGCAATGTCTGGTTTCGTACAAACATGGCATACATAAGACTTCCCACTGCTGATGCATAAAGAACCTTCTTCATGTATTCCATCTCTTCAATTGTAGAAGCACACGGCTCTTTGGACAATTTGAAGTGACATGCTAGAGAGGGTGTTAACAGGCTTAGCATCACTCATGTTGAACCTTTCCAGCACTTTCTCAGTATTGTGATTGAGACATCTTCAATTGTCTCTTGAATTTGTCCCTGCTGATCTGCACACCAAGGATTTGTTTTGCATCACCTAAATTCTTCATAGTGAACTCTTTAGAGAGTTGTTCTTTCAGCCTTTTATTTCAGTCATGCTTGAACCTACCACAAGCATATCATCTATATACAGGAGTGAAATAATGTAAGAATCATTAAACCTTTTAAAATAACAACAATGATCAGCATTACACCTTTTGTACCCATTGCTAAACATAAAAGTATCAAACCTGTTGTACCATTGTTTAGGAGCCTGTTTTAACTCGTACAAACGTTTCTTGAGTTTTCATACCATGTTTTCCTTACCCGGTACCATGTACCCTTGTGGTTGCTTCATGTAAATTTCTTCATCTAGGTTGCCATGAAGAAATACTGTCTTTTACATCTTGCTGCTCTAGATGTAAGTTCTTTGCAGCCACAATACTAAGAACAGCTCTAATAGTAGCCATTTTCACAACAAGAGAAAATATTTCAGTGAAGTCAATACCTTCCTTTTGTTGAAAACCGTTCACAACTAGCCTGACCTTGTATCTTTTAGACACATCATTCTCTTCTTTAAGTCTATAAACCCAATTATTCTCTAAGACCCTATTTCCTTTGGGCAACTTAACCGAGTCTCATGTTTTGTTTGATGAGAGGGAGCCCATCTCATCACCCATTGCAAACTCCCACTCACTTCTTGTATTATCCTGCATTGCTTCCTCAAAACATTCAAGTTCACAATTTTTTGCTAATAACAAATAGTAAAGAGAGGACAAATACCGAACCGGAGTCATTCATTTGGTAATCCTAGATTACCTCCTTAAAGGAAGAGAGTCCCCAGTATGTGAAACACGAGTAGGAGAGGTATGAGCTTCTACCTCATGGTTTTCATCTAGTGGTTCCAATACACCCCTTGGTGTATCTTCATCATGTTCCACGTATTTTTCATCTATTGCACTTTCTATAGAAACATCCTTTGACTTTTCCTTATTCATGATAATTTCATTAATATGACATCCTTGCTTCTAATGACTTTTCAATTTTCTGGATCCCAAAATCGATAACCAAAGGCATTAATGCACCCAATGAAAATACATTTTCTAGACTTAGGATCTAATTTATTCCTTTCATCTGCATTAATATGAACATAAGAGATACAACCAAATACTCTCAAGTGTATTAGGTTTACCTCTTTTCCAGTCCAAGCCTCTTCTGGTAGTCCAAAGTCCAAAGCAACTAAAGGTACTCAGCTAATCAGGTATACTGCGGTATTGACTACATCTTCCTAAAAAGATTTAGGCAATACAACATCTATCCTTATGCTTCTAGCATGCTCGGTAATAGTTCTATTCATCCGCTTATCAACCCCATTTTGTTGTGGCGTCTTAGGAATTGTTTTCAATTTTTTGATCCCATTCAAAGCACACCAGTCCTCAAATTCATTGTTGTAGTACTCTCCACCATTTTCTGACTTGAGACTTTTTAGTTTTAAACTTGTTTCATTCTCAACAAGTGCTTTCCACTTTCTAAACTCATCAAAAACATCTGATTTCTGTTTTAGAAAATAAACCCATAATTTTCTAGTGCAGTCATCAATGAAAGTGACAAAATAACGAGAATCACCAAGAGAAGGAACCAGATATGGTCCCCACACATCAGTATGCACCAACTCCACTTTGTTGGGTTTTGGTGTTCTTTTGATTTTTGAGAAACTCACCTTTTTTTGCTTGCCAAAGATGCAGTCTTTAGAAATGTCCAATTCTACCTCTTTCAATCTGGGTAGCTTGCCTACTTTGTGCATTACTTTCATTCCCTTTTCACTCATATGTCCAAGTCTGCGGGACCATGTGTTTGCATCCGCCCTTGTAGATGCAACTAAAATTGAATCATTAATGCTTGATATAATATACAATGTGCCATCTTTCTTACCTTGTGCTATCACTATAGCACCCCTGGTCATCTTCCATGAGTCATCACAAAAAGTGGTGGTTGTTCCTATTTGTGCCAATTGCCCAACAGAAATTAAATTATTCTTTAATTGAGGCACATATCTAACGTCCTTAACTGTAGGGTAGTTTCATTCTATAATTTTATTTGTACATCACCCTTTTCAGCGATGTAGCAGGGTTCTCTATCTCCAAGATAAACTTTCCCTAATTCACCTTCTACAAAGTTTTGCAGAAAATCCTTTTGATAGGTAGCATGAAAAGATGCATCAGAATCTACAATCCATACATCGTTTAGTGTAGCAAGAGACAAAATCAAAGCATCAGAATCTGTAAGTTTTTCATCAGAGAGATTTATGGAATCATTATTTTCTTGATTTTTATTTTGGGTTGCTTTCCTTGGAGCTCTGCAGTCTCTCTTGAAGTGACCCTTCTTCCCGCAATTCCAATAGCCTTGATCACCTCTTCCTTGAGGAGCTCTCGACCTGCTGCTCCTTGATTTAGAATGGTTAGAATTTTTGTTCCCTTTCTTTGATGATCGGCCACTTTCTTCTACACTCAGAACATTACCTGATGTTTCACCAATTCCAGAATTCTTCCTATGAGCTTCTTCACTTAGAAGAACACGCACAACATCATCATACTTCAAAGTACCTGAACCATACGAGTTGCTCACAGCCATTACCAGACCATCCCAACTATCTAGTAATCCTGATAAATAAATAAGCCATAATTTCATCCTCATAAATTATTCCAATCGATTCCAACTGAGTCGTGAAATTGTTGAACTCGTTTAAGTGCTCAGCCACACTACTGTCGTTCGACATATTCATATTGAATAATCTTTTCATCAGAAAAACCTTATTCGATGCTGATGGTTTTTCGTACATGTTTGATAGGGCCGTCATTAAATCTGCTGCAGAATCTCCCAATCATCATCTGACATCTTCTCAGACTTCTTTGACAATCCTCCTAGAAGACGAAAAAGATCATTCTGATATAGAACATCCTCAATTTGCATCTTCCAGAATCTGAAGTTCGAACCATTGAACTCTTTGACTCTCACATTTCCTTCTTCCGTCATTGCTCCCACTCAACCAATAGCTCTGATACCAGTTGTTAAGAAAGAAAGAGAAAAAAATAAAGATGATGAAGAAATCAAGAATGCAGATTTACGTGGTTCGGCAAATAGTGCCTACGTCCACGGATGCACACCCAAATCTATTATTCTCCAGAGCTCAAAAATAATGTGTTACAGTGATAGAGGAAATCCAAACTACAAAGGTATAAATAAATACCCTGTAATTAGCGCTAAACATAATAGATGTAAAACTCCTATTATTTCCCTAAAATAATAGCAGTAAAACTCCTATTATTTCCCTAAAATAATAGCAGTAAAACTCATATTATCTCTTTATACTCCAATTCCCCATAGGGTTGGGTGTATCCCTAACAACTTACCAACAAATTTAACATAGACTTTTTTTCTATCATTTATCAACATCCCATTTAGGCAGTTGGTGACATTCTCAACAAGGTTGTTATCCTTACTGCAGACACCCAAATTTGCACTAATCTGCAGTTTCTTTTGTTTTTGCAGCTCCTTGAAGGCTTGGCTTGAGAACCGACAACTCGTAATCATCCTTTGAATCCCCTTTCAGCCCCATGGTCTATTTCTTCAAAAATTTTGAAATTTCAAGAAATGAACAAAATGCCCTCGAAAGCATCAACTTTTTATGCTTTATCAGAAGTCTAATTTGGACCTCAAATTCAAAATCTAGACTAAAAACGCTTTCTGATGAGTATAATATTGGCTAGTTTCAGATCGTAGAGCAAAATGACCATTTTACCCCTGACAGCTTTTTGGCTATTTCTGGTATTTTCAAATTATTAAAAAATGACATAAAATAAAATGGGATGAAAAAATCAATAAAAATATTTTGGGAGTTAAAGTGAAAATAAAATGTTGGAGATGGTATATGCCATGTGTCAAATTCTCACAAATAAGAAAGATATTTAGAGGTACCATGTGGCAAATCCTCAAAAAGAAAAGAAAGATTTTAAATTCAAAAATAAAAAAAGGGAAACTTTCAAAATTCTAAAAATTCAACTTATTTCCGAAGTCAAGGGTTTCTAAATCTAATTCAAAAAGAGTTTCTAAAAAAATCAAATGGAAAAAATACCAAAAAGAAATGGCAACTTGGAAATTAAAAGTTTGGAAACAAGGGAAAAGGAAAAGAAAGGAAGAAGAGAATTTTTTTTTTTTTTTTTAACTTAAAAGGAAGGAGAGCTCGGTTCTCTCCTTCAACACTTTTTTGGAGCTTCGACCAAATTCTTTAAGAGAATAAAAAAAGAAACCAACGAAGAAGAGGAAACTGTCTCTCTCCGTCTCATAGCCCATTTTTCCGGCATCTTCAATCGATTACCATTAAATCTGGCAGATCCTTCATCCAAGCAAAAATGGAGAAACTTGTTCATTCTCCCTCTAACCCGCTGCTAGTGCTGCAACGAACAGCAGCAGCTAGCTCCGTAATTCCTAGTCAATCGACCACCGTCGATCTATTAGCTTGAACACCACCTCACCGTCCAACCCCGTTCTCTCTTCTTCCGCTCTCGTCACCACCACCCGCAGCCACCACTTTTCTGCAGAATTCTTCAGCTCCCTCTCCCTCTCTCTTCCGTATCTAACCCTCTTTCTCTCCGGCTCTCTCTCTCTGCTCTCCGTCTTCTTCCCTCTCCCTCTTTTCTCCCTCTCCTTTCTCTTTCTCTTCCCTTCTACTTCTCCTCTTTCGTCCTCCCTTGTTTTAGTTCTTCCTCCTCTTCCTGTACACAACGAAAACAGAAAACAAAAAATACAAAAAAACCACCCCAAAAAGAAACCAAAATTGCAAAAACCCCCCGAAAAGCAAAACTAAAAGGAGTTCCCCCTAAGGCCTTGTTTGCCTGGAAACAAAAGAGGAAAAAAAAGTTTAATCTTTATTTTGTTGCTGCCGCCATCTCAAGCCAAGTTAAGGAGCCCAACGCAAAGGGCGACACCCATCTCCAACTGCTACAGGTAGATTTTTGTTATTTTATTTATTTATTTATTTAGTTTCTTTTCGTTTTATCATTTTATTATTAGAATTGAGAGCATGTTATGATTTTTATTTTTATTTTATTTTATTTTTGAATTTGATTAGTATGTGATTTTAGTAGTCTGCAATTGAATGGATTTTCAATGAATGACTTTGTGTATTTTATTTATTTTCGTATTTAATAATCTAATTTTGTTATACTTTTATTTTATATCATTAGCTTAAAAGAATTAGGCTAGTTTAATTTTATTGGTCTTAGTCTTTATAAATTTAGATTTTATTGATTTTAGGATATTTGTTTAGGCATTTTTAGATCTTTATTAATTTTGATTTATTTTAGATTTTTATAAATTTGTCAAATAAATTTGAACCAGGTAACTGGTTGATCCGGGAGTAGATGGGTGCCTAACACCTTCCCATCTCTCAAATAAACCCCCTTACCTGATATCTGGTTAGACCAACCTAATTTCACTTTTTGGTTTAATTTTATAATTAATTGAAAAATCCATGCGTGACCATTCATACCCGAACTCGATGAATGGTGGCGACTCCATTTAAACCCGATCGACCTAGGGTCCACCCGATCGTGGAGTGATCACACTTACCAACATCAGTCTCCACATAACAACAAACTTCCCACTTGGTCCCATTCAACTCCTCATCTTTAATGGAAGAACAAGTAGGTTTAGTAGAATCAAAATCCCACATGTCCCATCCCTTTTCCACTCATTTAAAACCATTTCAAACTCGGTTCCAGATCCCATGATTCAATCACTCACCTCGCCAATAACAACAAAATTCCCACTTGGTTTCTTTCAGCTCCTCATCTTTAATGGAAGAACAAGTAAGTTTAGTAGAATCAAAATCCCACCTGGTCCTATCCCTTTTCCACTCGTTGAAAACCATTTCAAACTGGGTTCTAGATCACCTCACCAGCTCTTATGGTCCCCTCATGACTCTCCAATTCGGTCGTGTACTACTCTTATCATTTCTTCCACAGACATGTCCAAAGATGTCCTACACAAGCATGGTTGCCATGAACTGGTATGGGGTACCAGTACAGGTACTGATATTGGTACGTTTACTTAGAAAAAGTATCAGGTATGATTTATTTGGTTCGTCAATAAGTGCTTTATTGGTACATATTTCGTAAATTCAAATTGGACTAATAGGTGTGCACCGCTTGGCAAGGGCTGAAATCTGTACAAGCCAAGTTACTGCAAACACGCAAGCTCTCCTCAAGGTCGAGGTCGGGATAACCCCCATCGGATCCCGAGGTAAGGGCAAACCAATGGTCACGAGGTCAGGCTAACCTCCACCTGATCCCGAGGTAAGGGTAAACCCCTTACCAGATATAAGGTAGACCCCTTTCAAGGGTCGCGAGGTTGGGCTAACCCCCAACGGATCCCGAGGTAAGGGTAAATCCCTTACCGGATATAAGGTAGACCCCTTTCAAAGGTCACGAGGTCGGGCTAAGCCCCACCGGATCCCGAGGTAAGGGTAAACCCCTTACCGAGTATAAGGTAGACCCCTTTCAAAAGGGTCTGGCCCTCCCCTTTTAAGAGTGTGAGTGTTGTTCCCTCCTGCCAAGAGGGGGAGGGCTCTTGGTGGCTTACTAAGGCAAAATGCTTAAGTATTGAAGAATCACTACCTCATCCCGGGGAACGGATTGGAGGTTGACATTCAAAATCGGGACTAACCCAAGCCTACCGGCCGCCATAGGGGCACGATCCCGAAGGATAGCGACAAAACCCCGTTGACCTGACATATTGGAATACTCAAACGCGATTGGCAGACCCCTTGGAAACCCGTCATGTGGAATCACGACTCAGACTGCTTATGGAGGATCCCACCCCGGCCGGCCAGGTGTCTATAAAGAACCTAAACCTGGGGAGGACAGCCCCAAGCTTTCTTCATGGATAAACATCTTAAAATGGAGTTGATGCTTTTGCATGATTTGACCTTGGGTCTCCCACCCCACGATTCTCAATCATTGCACGACGTTTGGTTCAAGCAGAAAAGGGGGGGGGGGGGGAATCGAGGAACCCTTTTCAAGAATGAAGGCCAGAGGATTGACTAAATTGCAGACCGCACTGCAAGCCTCTCCCGCAGTGACAAGTGTCCCTATAACATCCGGCATGTGCGACACTTGTCACTCCGTGAGAGGGCTCGACTAGAGGTGGAAGGCTATACAAGTCTTTATTCCCCAAGAGTAAAGGCAGCTTCGGAGCAGGGAGAAACGGCACTGTAAATAGAAGTGAACTCTCTCTGAGGTAGCCATTAAAAGCTTTGCAGCTTCTCTGACACATTCCTGAGGCTCTTCTTCCGATACTGGCACTCGCCTTTCTGTTAACATTCACCCTTCAAGGAAACCACACCCCGAAACGGCCACCCCATGGTTTAGGCCGATGTGTGTAGTGACCTAGATCCTTTAACAAAATTTTCCCTTTATTTAACTAATTTGCAATTATTTTGGCACGTGTTTATAGCGTTTGTGAAGTCATTAAAGTTAGGGTGTAATTGTAATTCGACATAGAGGTTTGGGGGTCATAGTGCAAATAATTATTTAATGGGGTAAACATTGTAATTGAGATACTTGATTCAAATCTCAAACACACGTTTGAATCAGTCTATGGGATAAAGCGTTTGAATAGGTCATTGGGACGTGTCCTTGTACGTGGGATAGTGGGGAAAGGAGTTAGGGAGTTAGCTCCCTATATCCCTAACCTCCCCATCGTTGGAAAAGGGGGAAACCTTGCATTTAAGTGAGAAAGAAAAGAGACTGAGATATGGAAAGAAGTATGAGAAAACTGAGAGTGAGAAGGAGTCTAAACCTAGCAAATCTTGCAGAAGGAAAGAGAATAACAAATTTAGGACGAGAAGGAAAGGAGGTTACACATCACCCTACGAGTTTTCTATTGTATTTGCCTGGAAATCAGTAATAACCTGAATAATTCATAAAAATAATAACTGAGAATCTTAGGGTAGAATAGTAATTTATTTAGTTTGATAAGCTAATTTCATATAGTAAATTTAATTTAGATCACTTAACATCCTTAATCACACAAAAACACACTGGAAATCCCTAGTTCATTAACTGATTAGTTTAACTTGATAAACTTAAGGGCAATATTAATTAGATAGCTTAAATTAGTAATTAAATAGGAATAAGATATTATTGCTGCTTTGATTTTCCTATTTGCGCATTTTTACATTCCATATCACATGATGTTTGTTACCCTTGGCTTGGATCGCCGATCGGATTAGATCCGACCATGCAATCAAACTTGATGTGAGTTTTGGGTATTACTGTTATTTATAGTAGTCTAACCCTTATATGTTGACAGAATGACAAACTTGTAAATTTTGTTTTTTAATGATGTGTATGGCTAGGATTGTAGTTGTTATGATTGTATGGCTTAGATCTAAGCTAGTGTATTGTTTGTCTTTAGTGAGTGGTGAGGGGTAAGGTTAGATTTAGAGTGGGTGTGAGTGTGTGGTTGAGATGAGAGTGGTTGGGGGTAGTTAGGGTTGAAAGGATATGATTAAAGTGGGTGTATTTAGATGGTTAGGATGAGATTAGTGAGATGGAGGGTTGAGATTTGAAGTTGGTAAGATTGGAAGGCCAAGATTTAGTCTTACGATTAGGGTTTGGTTTGAGAAGGGGAGAGAATCTCATGTTCTCATTTGGTTTTGTTTGTTTTGGTTTGGGTTTAGCTTGGAGAGCTTGGAGAAGAAGGAGAGGGCTTTGTGATGTTTAGGTTTTCTTGCATTTCTTGCAAGGTAAGTAGATAAACTCACATTTATGCTTGATTTAAAGTAGATTTAGATTCATTTGCTCTTTAAATTTCTAGTTTCTTGTATGTTTCGAATGTCTAAGACCAATTTGGAATGCTTTAATTTAAATCTTAGTTTGGTATCATGTAGTAGGGTTCTTTAATGTTGGATTTGTGATTATGAATGCACATATTTGGTTTTTTTTTTTGATTTTGAAGGAAGTTGAAAAGTAAATTAAATGTTTTGATCTAAAATGTTAGTTTAATATCATGTTTTAGGGTTAGATATTGTTAAATTTGGATTAGCATATGTACATTTGTGTTTCCCTTTGACTGTATTTCAGATTGGAGATAGAAACCCCTTTATTTTAGCCTGTTCGTGACGTTCGACGGCCTCCTAGGCTCGCCGAACTGGTCGCCAAACACATTCTGGGCCATAGGTGGACTGTTCGGCTTGCCGAATAGGTCACCGAGCTTGAATACCCCGCCGAGATGGCCACCGAGCATGAACACCCCGTCGAATAGGTTTTGGTGCGCCGAGTAGACTTCGGTGCGCCGAATGGGTCGCTGACGCTGAAACCCCTGGTTTTGTTGCCGAATCTTAGAGAGGTTTGCCGAGGCAGGTTTCAGTGTGCCGAAGTGGTCGCCGAAGAACTTGCCGAGCCTGAATTATTTGTCTTGAATTCTTATGTCTTAAATGTGATGCACATCTACAAGGTTTACAATTCAGATTGATGATTACATATTCAAATTTAGTTGATACACACTCTTCCGTGTGATTAGTTCCATGTGTTGTTAAACCTCT
>JAUPMG010307566.1:0-16435 GCA_031762675.1 Pachysandra terminalis
TAAACAACCCTAAGTAGTGTCTAAATACATCATAATACATCAAAAAAAATGCAAAAACAAATGTCTAACATTTTTTTAATTTTCTAAAAAATTTCAAAAAAAATGAAAAATTTCTCCCATGTGGCCGAAATCAGGGTAAAGCGATTTACACCCTGATTTCGTGTCACCCACCTCAGAATTGGCAACATGTCGCCGACATTGCATATCCTACCGAGACCTTCGTCATTTGGGCTACAATGTGCAGTGTGCAGTATGCCCCCAGCTATGAATCAGACCAGGGGAAACATTACAATCCGTATTCAACCCCTCACCAACAATGCCTACATTGGAAATGTTAGTAGCAGACCACTCTAAGCAGCCAAGATCATTACAGCAATTACGACCTTCAGACAAAGGATAAGAATATCCAACCCCAAAAATGAGTTTACACTTCATACTTGGGTTCGGCTGAAAACTGACAAGATTACTGAAAAACAGATTTATACGAGTGATTCAAGAATAACTCAGATTTAAGAAAACAGTAATGGAGAGGTAGAGAGACCGCCACCTTGGTACCACCACGATATAAGCTTTGCCTGCAGAAGTTGTTCATAAGATGTGCACACGATCCACCCCAACGTGTGAGACATGGACATTAGATGTGAACTGTTCTGCTAGAGAGAACTGCAAACCACTAATTTTTTGAAGCTCTTCCTTCAAATTCCCCCTACCATTTTCTGAACAGATGAAGAGACCTTCGACCCTTGTCTAATCTTGGTTTTCTTCCCATCATAAACCCCTGCTATTAATCCGTCTGACGTATCAGCTTCCTTCAGGTCATCTCATCTCGGTCGTATGTGTTGATCCAATCCCTCCTCCAGGCGCTTGCAGATTGTCGAGGGATTTTCAAGGGGTTTGTCTTCTCTGCAAGCATCCTAATATCATCCAACCTTCTTTCGAGCTTTGGTGCAACCCTGTTACACTAATCCAAGTACCCTCATCGTTCTTCTAATAGACGCTATTACTGCAATGTCCGACCAACAATTATTTTAACATCTTTCCCAGATTTCAGAGGGAAGGATCGCATGGATGCCAAAGATTACTTCAGATGGTGCAAACCAACAGTTTGGCCTTGTGACAACGGGATCACGACCGGATTACTACCCGGGCCATGGAACTCACCAACCTCTGCCTCAACTTGTCTCTAATTTAGGACTTGATCCAGAGCTAAAAACACCAGCACTATTTGCAACTTTTCATATGAAATGCTTTCCTCCATGTCAATCTCCATGAACACAATCGTATCCTGCTGGAGGATACTTATCCAAAATGTTCCTACCGCTAATGAGCTCACTCATATTCAGACCCTTAACCTCCTTGAAGGAAGAAGAGGATGGAGGTTCTAAGCATAACAGAAGTTCCTTCACAAATAACTTCCAACCCGAGCTATTCTTACCTTCAGGAATGAATATATGAAACACCTTATCACTGCAAAACAACGAAATTCGCAGAAAAGTTCGCCTCCATTGGATTTAAGTTCAATAACACCTGCTTTGTTTCTCTGCATCTTCTTCCATCCCAGAGAACTAGTAGGACTAATGCTGCATGCTTGCTGGCAAAATGACCGCCCCTAACGAACCAAAGAGGGGTCTAAAGCAACGAAGGAGATTTTCCCATTGCTGTATTCTGAAATCTTCATCTCCATACGCTCGGTTGGGCCGATCCTTTTCAAGCTAAATTCCTTAGCTTCAATGGAGAACACCCATCTTCTAGATTAGTTTGCGTCCCGCCGACCCCCATAAGGGTTGAGGAATGCCGGATCAGTGGGGCTAAGGATGGACTAGTACGAGGTTCTTAGACTATAGATAGTTCATAGTTGGTGATGATGGTCACTGTGGGTGGGTGCGGAAATGTTTAGAGAAGGAGGGAAGGGTGGACGGTTTGGCGGATATAAGGGAGAAGGGAGAGCATCCTTACGAACAATATCCAGGAAAGAAGGTCGGGAAAGGGATGAGAGACCATCAGTGACTAATTGAGAGAAAGGAGGAGGTGGGGAAGGGAGATGGGGATGGAGCGCAGACGAAGCAATTCACAAGTTCTCTACAGACAGAATGAATGCGAGAGAGTTCTAATCGAATAATCCTTGCGCATGGCACGACAGAGTACGTCATACAATAGAAAGAAATATAAGAATAATAGACAAGAAAGAGGACGAAAACAAATGGAATCAACAGTACGCCTTAATAGAATTGACAACAATAAGAAAGGATGGAATTAGCACCACCTCAAGAGAGAAGAACTCTTCAATCTTCAAGCAATTATGAAAATTCTTAATAATTCATGTGAACCTCTTACATCCTTCATATAGACTTACTAGAAACCTTCTAAAAGTGGAACTCCAACATATACTAACCCAATGGGAGTCAAATTATATCCTCAAAAACAACTTAAAGACCTAAAACAACTCAAACAAAGAAATTCTAAAATAAATCAACTATAAAAGATATTTCTTAATTTAAAATAAAATACACTTCTAAAGTGAAAGCTCTCTAAAAATAACCTAAAAAAGATTTGCCAATTTCTTGTTTGCATTCCATGCATCCCAGAATCATCATACTATCATGCTCCCCATCACCTTCTAGTATATTTTTTCCAAGATTGTTGCCTAATATCAATTGCAAATGTCATAGAAAAGGTTCTCAACGGTGACCTTGCCACATGTCTAACATGCCCTAGCTTTGCAAGGACTTGTTTAGTTATTCTTTTGGAAGGCAACCCTAAGAGGATATAACAAGGGATAGAAGTAATGGAAGGGAAGATAACACTTGGTAGAATTTATTTTTGGAAAAGATTTGTGATATTGCACAGTATTGCAAACAAGGCCATGAAAATTACTACTAATGATCTCATAAGCAAGCATGTTAAGGCCCCAACACCTATGACAAAAACTAAGCAACAATCATCACAGAACAAATATCAACAGCTACTTGCTAGAACCAAAGAACTGAATATCATCCTACTGCCAGAATTATTTCTATATGGACAATTCTCAAATCTCTTTGGCTTTCCAATTTCAAAAGAATGCAACCGGCAGGAAACATTCAAAGCTAGGAGCAAGTAACTCAACAATAGTATTGTTCTTCAAGCTAACAATGCAGAGATCACAACTCCAAGTCAAGAGTCCTCTAATATCTCAGTCAAAGGAAGCAACAACAGAACCTAGCTCCTGAGCAATCATAGCCATCAAATAATGAAACTAACATTATTGCAAGCCATCCATTATATTAGAAGTCCAGTTTTTTAAAGGCTTTCAAGGCTTATGCCTCGAGGCTTGCCACAAGGCAAAGCTTGAGAAAAATGCCCTGACTTACCTTTGAGGCTCAAATCTAATGACTACCACACTTTAAATTCAAATAAAGATCACGTTTCACGCCTTAAAGTTCTCCTTATGTTTGAGGTTTGCACCTCATACAACAAATAAAATCAGGAATTTTGCAACAAAATGAGACTATAACCTTTACCTATATATTTTATAGTTAAATTTAACATTTCCTCCAACTTCTTGAGAATCTTCTCATCAAAAGATTCCTCATAGATGTTGAAGGGGATTGGGGTTGCTAGTTAACAGCATCATTTTTGTGACTCAGTTTCAACTACCACACATAAAACTTGCAATGTGAAATGATGACCAACTTATGCTTAAAACTTTTATATGAATAAAAGGTAAGTCATAATTGCTAGTCTTGAAAGTTGATAGAATATATGGAATATGCACATGAAATGTTTTGGAATTATGGAATTTTTTTCGTATCTTTTGCCCCCTCCCTTCTTGTTCATATTGGCATATTTTATATGTTATGTATTTATTTGTACAATGAAAAATGGATGCACATAAGGCTTAAGCATCAAGCCTTAAGGCTTTCACATCACGCATTAGCCAAACAATGATTCAAACCGACTAAAGGGAAGTAGTACAAGAAGGTATAGGAAATGCTCATGATATAGAAAAATGTACAATTCACACACCATAATGAAGCCAAGAATGCAAGTTTCAATTCAAACATGGTCAGATCTCTTTTGAAATGCTTGAAGAATGGAAAGCCAAAGTCAGATGCTAAATGCTATAAATGGCAATGGAGCAACCTAGAAGATGCAATCAATGTTTTGGAATCAACTTGAAAACCAAATTTTAGAAAGATAATAAGGAGACACATATGCATGACATGAGAATGCAGAAGAAGATGGTATTCATAATGCAATTTCAGATAATAACTTATTTTCCATGACTTACAAAAAGAAGAATAAGAACAAAATGACATTGGCTAAATTGCCTCATCAAATTGAAGGAATAACTAAAAGGGGCTTGATGTAAAATGCATTTTAACAAATAAGATGTTTTTTCCTGTCTGATTGCATTTAACATAGAGCTTTGAAGCCTAAAGTTGAATACTATGAAACAAATCATTTAAAAAGCAAAGCAATGCATACTAGTTCCTACCTCTAAGGGTGGCATCAATCACTTTAATAGCAATAGTCATTAACGGCCAGCAATCCAAGCAAATGTCAGCCCCCGAGCAACAATACCGAACATCATCATAATCTGTCATGTCCTGTTGAAGAATATGTATAGGCACATCAAACATGTAATAATCACAAGTGCAATTTAAAGTTCGTGTTACAATTACGCAGGAAGGCGATCGGCTTACTATATCAAAAATTAGCTCCCTCTCCACAGGAGTAAAAACATTATCACTGGATTGAGCATAGGCATGCTTCTTAGCAGGCTGCAATAAACATGATTCAGTAATGAGAACCTAATAGGTCCATAGGTAAGATAAAAATAGACAATAAAAAAATTCACTTATACAAAATTCTAGAGACCCAGCAAATTATCATCACTCAAGCACACTTACAAATGCCATTACAGTTTTTAAAGTTCAGCAAAATAGAATAGTCAGTTGATTCATGCTCTATAATAGGGATTACAACAATAAATAATGTGGCTCGAAAGAATAGACATCTCTTTATAAACAAAATACTTCAATAAGATCACGATAGAAAATCAAAACATCATCAATAGGAAAATCAGCAAAAATGTTTTGTGACATTTAAATACACATTGATAAACAAGTGTATGCATATGCATATATATGCTAGACATGCATATTCAAAGAGAAGCATTCATTTCTTTTTAACAGTTGTAAATATTACAAGTAAAACGAAGGCCTCCTTTGCATCACTAGGTCAAACTGCTTTGTCAAGCTTTTGTTTGTAGGATTTTTAATTAAAAATCATTTGCTTGTAAAGCATGATTTTAGGACTAAAAGCAAGTATTCGAATCATACATCTACGCTGTACACAGGCCCAATATCAATTTTAAAGGGGCACTTTTCTTTAATGGAATTTTCCAATTCTGCCTTGCTGTTGAATGACTGGAACCGCAGGTAAATATCATTATCCAGAGTAAAGGAAAATTCTCTTCGACCAAAGTAAGACTGGTCACAGGCAGGGTGCTTCCCATCTACATAAAGCAGCCAATGGACATGGTTATAGGAAGAAAAAAAGGATTGTAAACTGATAGAGAGAAAAAGGGAATGATAGAGAAATAAATGACAGTATCAGGTTCATCAGTAAACTCGATTACCATTTCCATAGAACATCCATTTAAAGATCTCAGTATGCGGAAACAGCTTCCCTGCCACAAATGGAACTTCCCATTAGCTGACAAAATAATTACACTTTGCTGACAAAAATTGGACTAAGTTGTTTCCTGTAACTATACATCTAAAGGATTAGGAAAGTGGTCTAGAAAAGGTAGTATCAACTTTTTTTCATTTTTTCTCTCTCTTGGGGCTATGGAAGCATGATGCATATTGTATAAAGCAGTTAAAGTGATTTTGGACTGGTCTCAAATCCAGGTTGCAGCTTCAACACCTAACAACAATATTACAACATGGCTAGTTAGTATCCTTGTGAATCAGAAGACTCTAACCAAGAAATTGGCACCAAGAAACGACTCACCACACACATTCTTTGGTTGGCTAATAACAATATTTCCTACATTTTACTTTGCAATCCAAAAGGGTGTATGAAATAAAATGAGCTTGTTGGTCTAATGAGTGGATGTCAAAGATTGATGTAAAGATGAATCTATTGGACAGTGGAGCTTCTATAACGATGACTCTTATAACAAAAGAAGGCAGCAGGCATATGAATGTACTGTACGATTTAGAAGATCATTCCCTGAGTTCAGCCAATCCAAAGGAAAAGAGGAAAAATGAACAGCTAGGGTAAAACAAACATGTCTTTCAAGAAATCCAGTAAGGCCATAAATCTTATTAACACATTCAGAACACATCCTCAATTCTAAGAAACGATGAGTAAGGTAAAAGCTTCCATTTATATCCCTAATATGGTATCAAGATTCAAGTAGATCCTTAAAGCATTTAAAAAAGATAAATATCAAGAAGTTGACCAAAAGAATGCCAATTTAACAAGAATTTCTGCATCTTAGGAATCATTACCATAGTAAATTCTGAGATAGTCAGCATTGACTCCTTCAGGAACAGCGTTCCCCTGCCCCTGATCAGGTTCATAACCATCAACTAACATATCATCTCTTCCATTCTCAACTTCTCCCATGGTCATGTTTCTATATTACACTTTACCTTCAAAAACAAAATATAAAATTCAGGTTAGGAAAATATTTTGAAAGTTAAATAAATATTACACATCAAAAAACTTAACCAGATAAATGGATCAAAGGGAGCAATCTAAATTTATCACTAATAACATTTTCTTACCATCAAATACATCACTACGTGATCTACCCTGGGTTGGGTGGGTCTTGGTCTATAAGGTTAAGTCGGAGTTGCCACCACCCATTGGGTTAAGGTGCGCGATGGTCATCTATGGTTTTATTTATTAATTTTAAAATCAGAACAAAAGATGAATGTTTATAGGCGGCCTAACCAGAATTGGACAAGGAAGTCTATTTAAGAGAGTGGGAAAGCTTTAGGCACCCACTTTTTCCCCAATTAACCGGTTACCTGGTTAGTGGTCTAGTCATTTGGCCAAATTAGGAAGAAAAAAAATTATAAAATCAAAAACACTAAAAATCTTTTAAAAAAAAACTGTAAAATCAAAAATACTAAAAATCTTTACAATTCTCTAAATTTAAAAATGTTCCAAAAAATAAAATTCTAACCTAAAATAGAACCCAGTTCCACAACTAATTAAGGAAATAAAAGAAAACCCAAAATACCTAAAATCCAAATACTCCCTAGAAAGCCAAAATGAAAAATCCTATAAGGTCAAAATATACTAAAATCTCTAAGTTCCCTATAATCTCAAACATTCCTAAAATAAGGAAGGATCTAGAAAAATTCCTAAAAACTGCAAGTCTTACCAAAATATCATTTCCCTAGACCAGACTCTACTTCAACAATTAATTAAGGAAATTATAGAGAATATAAAATTCCAACATTAAGAAATTTCTTCAAAATCCCATAATAGGCTTAAAACTAGGAAAAAACCTATAAAATACACAAGTAACTAAAATCAAAAATGGAAATTAAATATGCATGGTATAAATCAAAAAAAGAACAAAATACACATGTTATTGAATCTAATTTTTTTTAAGTATATCAATCATTCAAAACCGCCACATGCTGAATTATTTTTTTTTTTTTGAGTTGAAAATCCAGAAGACATATAATCAGGTGTATGAAAATTACTGATGCAGAAACCCAATTTGGATATCAAGCTCCTAAAAAAATAGTATGGAACTCTAATCGTTCTAAGCTCACTATGGTGAAGCATATTTCAACTGCTATTCTTAAACCTAAACCCTAAAACATGATGAAACAAACACAAAAGAAGTACCAAATTTATACACCTAAGGGTCTGTTTGATGCCAGGAAATACACTTTGGTTGAAGAATTGCAATTCATTGAATAGGAATTCTATAGAATTCTAAATATTTTGTTTGATTGTCTAATAACATAAGAATTTGAGTTGTATAGTCATTGAAGGTTTTTATCAAACACCTTACCTTCATGAACCTAATAGAAGTTAAGCCTTCAAATCATAATAAACTTAAAGTTACAACAAAATGAAACTCAAGCAATCAAGTTAAATCAATATCTCATTTTATGCTCCACAAATCAGTTTTCTTATGCAATCTCTCTTGCATATTATTGACTGAGTTGATTTGGCTTTTCCAAACACTACCGTATCTTAAACCCAAAAGCTTATAAAAGAGACTATTTCAACTTCTTTGGAAATGATGGATTGGTGGAAGATCATGACAAAAGCCATCCATGGATTAATGAAAGTTAACATTAAAGCATCTCATTATAAATATTTACAGGAGAAGAAATTATGGATGAAAAACGATTGAAGAAAAAAACAAAAGAATGGAATAGAATGGAGAAACTGATATAAATATTTACAGGAGAAGAAATTATGGATGGAAAAACGATTGAAGAAAAAAGGAAGAATGGAATGGAGAAACTGTGTGTGTGAGAGAGAGACTAGTTGATGCCGTTTTGACCAGAGAAAAATGATTTTCACGTACCAGTTGTGTTGAGAGCTGGAGGAATCAGGCTCAATTTCGTCAACTCTCAGCCAGGGAATTGTAAAAAATAAGGTTCTAGTGAATCATTGTAAATCTCATATTTTGGCTTTAAACTCAATTCTAAGGAATTGGAGAGGTTTTGCAATTCCACCCGTGCTGAATTCTCAGCCCAATTCTCTATATCAAACACAACCCAAAAATAAACAAATAAACGATCGTACAGACAATTAGTCCCAGATTTCTCCACTTTCGCATGAAACAATCATTCAAACTGAAACCCTAAGCAAAATAAAATTCGAATTGTCGGAGCAAAGAAAGAACAGAAACTTCACAAAGTTAAATAAATCCTTGATGAAAAATTGAATTCACAGATTATCTATGCATACCTTGATCGAAGAGATTTTTCAGTGCGATCCTAATCAAAGTTGAGATAATTGCCAGCCAAGAAGATTTTAGAAAGCCAAGCTCGTTGAAATCGAGCCAGAAATCCGAAGTGCTTTCCCGAGTTGTTCCACGATTACCAAATCTCTTCTGTAACTCTTCGACGTCGCCGCTCTACGAGAAAATCAAATCAATGCCGTAGCAGGCTTTTAGGGATTTCTTTGATCCTCCTTTGAAGATTGAAATTCTCGTAAAGAATCTGGTCGAGTAGCACAAATCCTGTGCAAGCTCGTGATCTGACTGCTTCAGCTTGATCTCTGAGTTTTGCAGAGCTACTTAGAACAAGAAGAGGAAGCCAAACAAATAGCGGGAAAATGAGAGACGAGTTGGTTTTTTGGCGGGAAGAGTCTTTCGGGGTACAAAGGACAGTGCTGGCATAAGTCAACAAAACGCAGAGTGAATGCGGGAGCGCGAGAGCGCCAAAAATAACTTTGTTGCCGAGCGAGATATAATTCAAAATGGAAATTCATCAACCTAATTTAATTTCTTTTAAAATAAAATCTATTTATTTTTGTATTTCTATAAAAGCCCTCAAAATAATAAAAAATCAAGGCTTTAAGTATGGGGATTAGGGATCGGATCGGCCTTGGCTGATTTCGATCCGGACTGATAATATTAGCCGTCCGAATCCGATCTAATTTTTGTATCGCCCATTTAAAAAAACGGATTGACCGATCCGGTTGTCGGGTCGATGATACCAATCAATATCGGACTAACCCAAGTCGATACCTGTTGGACCGATCCATTTATAAATTAAAAAATAAATATTGTATTGGTTGGGCCGGGTGTACCGATCGATCCGTACCGGTATCAGTTGAGCCAGTCCAATCCAAAGTTTCACGATACAATAGTTTTATCGTGACTTGGGATCGGATCGGTCTTGACCGATCTTGGTACGGATCGTTTCGATTCTTGAAACCATGATAAAAATGTCAATTTTTTGTCAAAATTTAATCTTAAATGATTTAAAAATATCCAAAATTTCACATTTCTACATGTAATCCAATCCACATATTGATTTCCTAAGAATTTGTGATGTACTCACTCTCAAAATATGGATTCGCGATCTGAACGCCAAAACGCCACCTAAAATAGATGGATTAGGTGACTTAGGGGATGGTGCTGCCACCTGAGAGTCGTGAAATGGAACTCTATAATACATCTGAGGAGTGGCAATGGCCATTGGCCACAACGCCCATAACTGTAGATTCCACCACCTCCCAACTGTAGTTCCTACCACTTACAGGTGGTCGTATTCGCTACGGTGCAATGCGGTTGGCTTTGTTGAAGCTCGAGTCGTGGGACCCTGAATGGATCCTCACTATTTACAAGCTTCAAATCGTCTGTACCTACATCAATGCACCAGTTACTACTAGGGGTGCAATTTGGTTTGGTTTGGTTCAGACCAAATTGAGGTCTATACATATCAACCTAAAACCGAACCGAATCCAATTGAGAACTGAAATTCTTGATCCCAAAATCAAACCGAAATTATTACTTTTGGTTCGGTTCGATTCAAGTTAACTCGGTTTAATATAAATTAATGATTTAAGACTAATTGATAAGGGCATTTCAGTACTATTTAATCTCTAACACAGGTAAAGGCAACGTACTCTTTTTGTTGAGGTTCAACTGAATAATAGCAAAGGGGCTTCTAGCAAGAAAAAAAAAAAGAGATAAATGCTAGAGAACAATGAAAAAAAAACATTGAGATGATAGAAAAAATAATCGTGATGGGGTTTCTAGAGAAAATAGAAAGAGAGAAATCAAATAATGAAATAACCCTCTGCTTACCTTGATGCTTATGACTTATGACTGTTTAATGTGGTTGCTGGGAGAAATCAAATAATGAAATAGCCATGTGCTTCCCTTGCTGCTTATGAATGACTGTTTGATGTAGTTGCTGCAAGCCTGCAAGCACACAATCAATGAGAAGGAAACTTGTCTTCTCTTCTCTATAGGTGTAGAGTTGGGAGCTATGAGTCGTGTGTGTGTGAGAAATCGGTTCGGTTTGGATAGGATAATATGTATATGTATCGGGTTTTGGTTTGGTTCAATTTAACGATACTCTAAATCCAAAACTGAACAGGGTTAATTTGGTTTCATATTTTTAGAACCAAAACCAAATCAAAACTGTAAAAACCCAACTCAAGCCGAACCAAAGTTGGTTTGAGTCAGTTCGGTTTCGAGTTTAACCAACCCAAGTTGCACCCTAGTTATTTCATCAATTCCTATAATTGTCTAATTGATCCATTCTCTTAAAATAGTCATCTTTTTCTTAGTAGAGTGAGCCAATGTGTGCATTGGGAATGTGATTGGTCCATTATCTTTCAAAATTTTGAATCACAATTTTTTTAAAAGAAAATACACCAATTTTGTCTCTGGTGCACGCACTGGTGGATGAATATTGGTGCAGACGATCCCGAGGTGTAGAATGGGGACACTTATAGTCTGCAGCATTTCCTGTAACAGGGTTGTGATTGGTCATTTGTATTAAAATTATAATTTCTTAAGCAACAAAATCACTTTAAAATAAAAAATGGCCAATCACAAGACTTCCTATAGGATCCGTTGCAACATTTTGCTGCATACGATATGTAGCCATAGAATGGTTACAAACTTTTTCTATAGATGGAAACTTGATGTAGGAACGGGTGCATGTTTTGGGTGCACCCTCTTAGTAGAGGTACAACTCTGTTTGGTTTGGTTTGGGTTGGGTTGATGTCAACTCAAGATCAAAATGAGGTTAGTGAAGGTTGACCCAAAATTTAACCAAATTGAACTCCCCAATCTGAAACTGAATGGAATTGAAATAAAAAAACCCTAAAGCCAAATTGCAAATTCAGTTCGGTTTGAGCCGGGCAATACAATTTTTTTAAAGATTACGTTTTATTTATAAACTTTTATGTTTTATATATCATACATAAATTATAATATATCATATATCATGATTTAAATCGATCTGGTTTGATTCGGCTTAGAAGTATATATACTAAAGTTTGGGGTTTCGGTTCGATTTGATTTAGCTAAGACATCAACCCAAAACCAAACTAATATCATTCCGTTTTGTAATTTTAAGATCAAAATTGAACCAAATGTCTAGAAACCCAACCCAAACCGAACTGAAATTGGATCGATTGGTTTTCGGGTTGAACTGACGCAAGTTGCACCACAACTTCTTATAATAATTGTTTCCAATAATCCAACCTCAGCTAAACTTAAAATGAAAAAAAAAAAAAAAAAACTCTCTCTAGGAGTGCAATTCGATTTGGTTTTGATCTAGTTAACCTTAATCCAACTCCAACCCAACCTCCTTGAAGGTCAATCCAAACCCATCCCAAACCGATTTGAAACTTGAACTATCAAAACCCAAATACTAAACTGATTTTATTTTGTAAACTCTAAACCCAACCCAAACCAAACTGCAATTTCGGATTGGTTTGGATCGGCTTAACTTTAGGTTGATAAGCATAATCACACTTGAGTCATATACTTGAAAATAAACCAACTTGAATAGTGTGTAACGTACCCAATAAATTAAACTACAACTTCACGTTGATAAGCATAATCACAGTCATATACTTGAACTTAAACCGACTTGAATAGTGTGT
Source organism: Pachysandra terminalis (assembly GCA_031762675.1). Lineage (NCBI taxonomy): Eukaryota > Viridiplantae > Streptophyta > Magnoliopsida > Buxales > Buxaceae > Pachysandra > Pachysandra terminalis. The sequence continues at coordinate 12,610 of JAUPMG010307566.1, forward strand.
AACCTACCCAATAAATTAAACTACAATAATAGCGTATTGCTATTAAACACTGTTATCAAACTATAAACATGAGGCTAGTTAGTTTGGCTATTAAACCATTAACACTATTAAACCATAAACATTGGTGATGCAGAATTTGTAACAACCTGAAATTCGAATTCTTAATTAAAGTTTGAATTCACTAATACAAATGCATCAACAAAGATAAAGTCCGAAGAATTTGTCTCAGGATAGCCTAAATTGTCTCACATCCGTTCTATTTAGAGCGTTTCTTTCTAAATATGACCTATAAATAAGACAAAGAATGAGTCAAAAAGGAAGATAGGCTGAAATGTCAAGTGTGTTAGTAAGAATGCATACCACAGAGTAAGGCAACTTAAGTGTTCGAATGACACATGCCTTTTTGTTTGTTTCTTTGATAAGTTATCACTCTTAGTTTTTCAAGTATTTGTGAGTTTTACTTGAAAGTGATAAGTTCTTTTCAATGTTCCAACAGTTATTCAGATTATGAGTATTCTACCAATTTCTGAATTAACTAATTTGTAGGCAAGCTCTGCTATTTATAGAGAAATCATCTAATAGCATCCTCTCTTGACCAGAACATGTGTCAATTAGACAATTGTCTAAATAGGAGGTTGAAAATATCTCCATGCAACAATGCATATCCAAGTGTACGCGTCTTCAATGCGGCTAAGGTATTGTTTGGCTCCCATTTTCGGAAATCATTCCAGGTTTGGAATGAGTTCCAAGCCCTGGAATGAGTTTTGACAACAAATCGAGGCGAGCTAGAATGAGTTTTCTCAAAATGAGAATGAGAAAATTCACATTAACCCAAAATCACCTCTGACCCCGTTTCTAAGATTTGAGAATGAGTTTTGCATTTTTGCGGTGGCAAACTTGTAAATAAAATTATTTGTGGCAAACTTGTAATTTTGCCTCTCTTTAGATCGACCCAACTTTCCCCTCAAATTTCAAAAGAGCTGTAGCAAGAAGTCCTTCATTTCTATCTCCATTGAGTCATCATCGTCTTCAACCTTCTCTCAATTCCTATTTCGTTACTTCTACTGCAATACCTTGAGACGCATTTGTCATTTTTCTTCTTGTTGTTATCGTTGTTCTCAGCTTTGAATTTTTGGTTTCTCTAAAAGAAGAGGAACGATTTATGCTATGAGTCTGTCTCAAGAACAAGCAAGTCTTTCTCTATGGTTTCGATCGCACGCCTCTCCTTCTCTTCGAGTGCGATCGCTGAGGATTGTATATCGCTTCAAATTGATTCAAGCTTGAGCTATCCCTCTCACCTGATTAAACCGGTACCTCTACAATTGCTCGAGCGACAACCAGAGAGTCGTAGTGATGGTGCTATTGAGAGAGAGAGGAAAGTGAAGAAGAGTAGATGGAAGAAGAACAATTCAGCATTTTGGGACATCCGATGTGTTTGAAGAGGCGAAGAGATGGAGAATCTTCGTCTTCTTTGTGTTCTTCAAATACTTCGAAGAGGCTTTTAACTAAAATCGCGCTTGTGATGCGGAGAGCTTCTGTACATGCACGGGGAATCAACCACTTTGTGTTGCAGATCCTGAAATTCATGACATCATGGAAAATGAGAAACAGAGACAATTCAAAGGAATTGAGTTGATAGACTCGAGATAAAGAATTGGAATGAGAAGAAGTTGGAAAGGAAATCCTGGACAGAGAATCAGCTTCTTCATCTTCGTCATTGACGTTGTTAAAACTAATTTTAATACATGTTAACCAAACATCTATATTGCGTTGGAACTAATTCTATAACATGCTAACAAAACGCAATTAAGAAGCCTTCAAAACGAGTTCGTACAACTCATTCAAGGAACTCATTCATCCATAATGGGAGCCAAACGACACCTTAAGTCATTTCCAAAAGGAAATTATGGTGAGTCATTCGATCAAGTGAACTTGCTCTGTGATAGGTTGCTCTAAAGTCTAAGATTAAGAACTGAATGACACGTGTTTCGTGCATAAAGTCCCATAAAACAACGTTCCGTTCTTATCACCGCTGTAGACACCCCAATTTGCACGAGGTTGATTCTCTTGATCTTTTGCAGCTTCTGGAGGCTTGAGCTTGGCACCTTGGCAATTTTGTCATCACTCTCGGTCCCAAATCAATTTTTGCCACAATTCTCATTGAAACCCCTCAAAATCCATGAAATTACCAAAATACCCTCAATGGATTCAATGCACTTTCATCGTTCCCCAAATTCCATTTCTAACATCATAAATAAATTATCGGCTGAAAATGCGTTCCAACGTATATGCTATCGCCTAATTTCGAGACCATATGAGAAAATGACCGCTTTACCCCTAATATCGTTTCAGATAAAATTTAGGACTTTTTGGATTTATTTCGATTCCAGATTTGATCTTTTCATGTAGAACTAGTCAAGTGGCTGTAATTTGGTCAAAATCTGAATGTGAGGGGTATTTTTGGTATTAAAATCCTAATTAGGTGGGCTTTCAAGTGATTAAAATAAGAATTAGATAAATGAAAAATATAATAAGAGAGAAAAATAAAAAGGGTGGTTAAATTAAGATTTAAATTAAATTATGATTAGAGTTAAATTAAGATTTGGAATATAATTAGATTGGGATTAAAATTGGATTAGACTTATATTAGGATTAGGCTGTTTAGGATAGATTTTAAAGAATAAAATGGGGGAGGAGAATTTGTGATATTAAAAGAAAAGAAGGGTATAGGAATAGAAAGACAAGAAACTCCTGATGTCTTCTTCTTCACGTCACAACTTCTTCTTCTTCACGGAAGATAGAGGAAGAGCTTACGAGAAAACAGATATAGTCGAGAGATTAAAGATGGATAAATCAAAGAAGGAGAGGAGATAAGATTGGATTGGGATTGAGATTAGAATAAGAGAAGGATTATAAGAGATAGAATTGAGGAAGAAAAAAGGAAGGGGGAAGAGATAGAGATTGAGAAGAGTTGCAGATGAGGAAGGAGAGGTCGCTGACGCCGACCTTCCATGCCTATAAATAGAGGCGACCTCAAGGGATTTAAGAAGAAGAAAAAAAGAAAAAAAGGGAGGAAAATTTTGGAAGAAAAGATTAGAGCAGACGCCCATTGCCATTGTTCTGTTCGTCCATCCAGTTTCGGAAACGCCCGACCAAATCCAAGTGTCCCTTCTCTTTGTGTTCTGATTCGTCCGGTCAAATCCAAGAGCAAATCCAGACGATCTCTTGTGCTCTGTTTGTCCGACCTAATACATACGTTTTTTGCGTGTTATGTTCGTCCATTGCAAAATCCAACTCAAGCCATCATGTTCAGTCTAGCCATCTCAAAAATCCTACAGAAACCCCAAGGCCGAAGATACATAGGTTTCTGTCATTATTGCCGGCCGAGTCAAGCAATATGGGAGTCAAAAATCACAAAGTCGGATCTGCTGCTACAGGTATTTAATTTTTTTTTTTTTTTTATCATGATGATTAGAGATGTATCAAAAGCATTTTATGGATAGTTTTCTTTTTGATGAATCTCATTGATCTATGGTTATAGTAATCTTTATTTGAATGGAGTTTGATGAATTTTTATGTGTATTGTTTTTGGTTTATTTAATATATTGGATAATCTGATTCCATTGTTAAAGCTTGTTTATTTTGCTTATTTTCTATTATTAGTTTAGAATGATTTGGATCAGTTTGGTTTTAGTATTCTTAATTTTAGAAACCTAGATTTAGATATTGATTTAGAATTTTCTACAATTTTATTGGTTGTTTCTAGATTTTTAGTCCTTTAAGATTTTAGTTTATTTAGATGCATTTTATTTATTATTTTTTTGAA
>JAUPMG010307587.1:0-16435 GCA_031762675.1 Pachysandra terminalis
CCTGGTTGATGTGTATATATATATACACATCAACCAGGTTTCAGAAAAGAGAGAAGTCCAGAATAAACCTTATAGTTGATGAAGGTAAAGCCATAATAATTTTTGCCCCTTGGTTTGGAATCTTTGGATAATTTCATCCCTTTAATTTTTTCAATAGGTTTGCTTTTTTTTATTTAGATTTTTAGGGGGTTTGGTATATCTAATCAATTGTGCATGACTGTTTAAAAAAAATATCATATTTTTTGTTGCATTACTTCCAATTCGATTCTGTAATTATAAGAGTTTTTCCTACATTAATACTTGGTAGAAGGGTTTAGCTTCCTTTTGTTGTAACTCAGACATATTGTCATGTCATAGAAACATAGTTGATCTATATTAGTATGTAAGAATACTCTTTTGAAGGAATATTTTTTTTTTCTCAATTGTTTTTACATGTACCTTATATTCATCAAAAATATTAGCATCTACGTTTTTTAAGCATTTGAAGTTTTTTAATTTAATCGGATGTCCATTTAAATTTCGGATTCTGATATTTAATCGAATTCGAATCTTTATCATATTCGAATATGGATCTAATAAAATAATCGGATTCGGATTTAATAACATATACGAAAGATCCGACGGATCTTTAATCAAATACGGATCATCTCATTTTTAATCGGATTCGAACTCGGATCACAATAGATCCGGCCCGAATCCAACCCGTTTACAATCCTACTAGCTAGTGTTAGGTAGGATATGTTTGATCATTCTTGCCTTAGCTGACCCTAGTTCGTCCGGCATGCAGGTCTCACTGACAGTCACCCTCCTGGAGTTGCATAGATGAGTAGGTCCTAGGTTAGATCTTTCATGCCTCAGCCAACTTCAGTTTGCCCGACATGTAGGTCCCATTGGCAACAGCCCTCTTGAAGGCGTGTAGGTTAGTCATAGCTAGTGTTAGGATAGGTTATATAGTAAGTCCTAGGTAGTGTTAGGTTAGGATAGGTTAGATCTTTCCTGCCTCATTCTGTCACGCACCAGATCCCGTGACACGATTCCCAATGAGGGATTGCACGGATCACAACTGGATCGCGGATTGCCACCACAACATAAGTAAATGAAAGCAATAAATATTGTCATTCATTAATTGAATCAGAGTGCGGAAGTGCTACAACCGTTAAATTCAAACTATAAAACATAGTAAATCCAAAATCTGATCCTTAACCTCTGTCGGGCTAGGATCCCAACAATCTAAAAAACTCAATCCAACTAGTTTGAACACCACAAGATTACATCAGACACAAAGCCTAACTCCCTTAAGAGTATAAGACAACATAAAGGAAGGAAGAAAACAGCTAAGCCCACGAGCAACAACGATCCGGCTAGTATAGTCACTCCTTCTCCCGTCCTACAACATAAAATGTTGCGTTAGCCTATGAAGCCCAATAAGAAACATGGAAAAGTCAACCGTCCCTCTTATGGAAAGCAATCACAAGGGGTAAGTACGATAATAGTCCAATAACAATATACAACATAATCCAATGCCAAATGAGTAGTTTAATGAGATGGAATGAGATGACCCGAGCCTTGTGTGGCAAAGTTATAGGTTGGAATTGGGATATCTCCCTTACTGTTACCATGCTCCTTCCATCCTATAGAATCCTTCATTCCATCTTCTTAAGGAACGTCTACCCCATGACCGGGAACACCTCCGAACTCACTCCCTTTATGGTCCAAGTACTCTACATGGTGGCCACAGGCCAAAAGCTTTGTCTTCCATTTCTTGTCATCAATCACATTATTTGCTTCGTCCGAGGCTCTTGGAAAGGTAATTTTCCTTGCCCTTGTCTGATGTGAGTAGTAACTAAACATTGGGAATTCGTCATCAAACGCCCAGAGAACCTGAAGACCGTCAAGCCCTTCAGCTAGACATAACTCAACTTGATGGGGCTCCCCAGATACGCAACGACACAGCAGCAGCAAGAGTACATATCAGCCCGAGAAGGAATACGAAGAGTAGCCCAAGCAGGAGCATTAGGAGCAGTCTAAGCAGTAGCCCGAAAAGCATTCCAGCCTTACTCAGCCCCCTAGAGCATTATCTGTCGATCCCATAGCCTCCACGTTTGCAACACCACCAGGTTCCCCTAGGCACCACTACACCGGGAGGAACATGGATACAGATGCTCGTCTTGCAGCTCTAGAGTGTGTGAATGTCCGGACTAGGATGGTCATCACCTCTGAGCTTAGGAAGAATAAGGAAGAACTTAGAAGAACCGAGAGGAAATGTCCAAGCTCCGAAAGAGCGTGGATAAACTTTTTCAGTTTTTCCAAAACCTTTTCGGTTGTGGCAAGACTAGCGATGCCATTCCACTTCTAGCCATCGTACCACCACCACCACCTTCTCCTCCTGAAGACTATCTTTTGATGATCGTTTGAATGCTTTTAGATGCCTTAGATGTTGTTGCTTTTAGATGTTTCTACCTTTAGATGTTTTAGATATTTTTACTTCCGATGTTTTTATTTTTCAGATGAAATGCTTGTAGGATGTACTAGTTTCCTTTAATATAATAGATGACAGTAGTAGTTTCCTTTTTCCTTCAATGTAATGTTTGCTTTTGGCTATTAATGAAAAGTTGAGTTAGTTTAATCTCGTGTACTTAGAATCTAAATTATGAATTTTGTTTCAAATAATAACACTTGATCACCTAGATAAATTTCGAGAACGCAATTCCATTAAGGAGGGTCGATTGTAAGAACCTGAAAAATCCTAAAACAATTAATTTGAAAATCAAAGTCTAAAATAGTAATTTGGTAAAAACCCATAATTAATAAACTAATTAATTAATAATAAAAGAATAAATAATTAAATAACTTAAAAACCTTAATCTAAATAGCTAATTTTGAAATCCCTATAATTAACTAAAACAGGACAGGTCAACAGTTTGACTTTGTCAACAATCTTGACCTGATGACTAGGCTTAAACAAAAAAATAGAAACTAAGACAAACTAAATAGCAAGATCAAACTTAATAGTAAGTTAAAGGATTACTTAGGACGTAAGACAAACTAAATAAGAACACTAGGAAACCTCTAGAAGCCTTACAACTTAATTATCAACTTGAAATATGATTCTCTACAAAGAAATAGAAACCCAGAACACCCAAAACAACAGTTTCTAAAATACACTCTTGTCTCTAAATCTCTATAAAAAGGGAAGTAACTAACTGAATTAAAACACACCAGCTAATCAATATTTCGTGGAGAACACCTAGAGTAAGAGAAGAAACCCAAAAAATCTCAAGGAAGAAGAAGCTACCCTAGGAGAAGTTATTCAGCAACAATGTGAGTTTTCTTTCAATGTCTTGTGTATTTACTTTTATTTTGATGTTATGACCTTGGGGGAAGTTCATGTTTTATTTTGTGCTAAGCCTTTCTCCATGATTCTATTAGTAAAATCTTGAAATATTTCTAATCAATTCTCCGTATATAAGCATTCACATGCAAGATGATCAAAACCCAGAAAATATAGACTTGGAGCCCAAGAAACCCATATGCCTTTGCATAGACCCAATCCAAAGACTTAAAAGTTACTTTTGAAGCTTCCCTAGGTTGTAGATAACCTCTAGGAGAAATCCCAATTCAAAACAACCAAGAATGACCTTTGGCGACCCCACTTGACACGCCGAGCCTTACAATCAGATTTCCAATCCCCTGGTTTTGTCACCGATCCCCAATTCGGCGCGCCAAGAGCACGCTGAGCCATTTCTTGCGATGATAGTTAGGAACTGAATTGACCTAAAGGCAACCCCTTGGACCAGTTCCCAAAGTCTCATAGACTTTGGCACCATTTTCCCATTTTCGACGCACCGAAAGACGCCGAGCACCTCGCTGAAAGCACAATGAGATCCTTTTATAGCTTTAAGGCTTTGAGCACCTGTAACACACCTAACCTAGATGATCTACCATGATTATAAACATTAGAGAAGTGCCTATCAAAATATGACCCGTCATACCAAAGATCTAGCCAACTGATATTTAGCTTAGCTAGGTGATATTTTGAGATACTTAAGGAACCACACCCAAAACCCATCCAATAGCCCCATTCTCTCATTATGTGCTTGTCTAGGTACAGAAATTGTCTTAATAACTTAATATGTATTAATTACAATCATTTATGTGATTTTTTTTTTGGGAAGGTAAGTAGTAATATAAATGAGAATGTTCAATACAGGTCAGCTACAATGCCAGTGGCATAACCATCCACCAAGGGAAGAAATCGCAGTAAAAACTACATACAACTCAAATGAAAATTAAAAGGAAGCTACTACTAATGATAGAGTAGCATCACTACAGCAAAATATAGCCTTCAGTAGCATCATTGCATCAGCAAACTACCATCCTCATCAGGACAAGCTCCTCCAGTACAAAGACTGCAACACCTAGCAGGAGTCCCATCTCCAATCTATATGTAGCTCTATAGGCAAATGCATCACCAACATCAACCATATACCAGCTTCAAACCAAAACCAGTCCCCAATAGTCGCAAAATCAACATCAGAAAGACACCCTTTATGTTATTGAATATACAAAATATATCAATACCATAAGTTCCATGCGTAGCAAAATGTACAGCAGCAAATTACCACCCACAACAACACAATTCATGAATTATTCTGGTGTAACTAAATCCATTCCTGTCCTTATCAAGAATATCAAGAAGGTCCATAGGGAGATTGGCATCTTCAGTTCACATGCAAAGGTTATTGAAAGTAAGAGCATAAGATGCTAACCAATCTGCAACACCATTGATTTCCCTATACAAATGTTGTATTGACCACGATCTAAATCTATTAACTTTATACAAAATCTGTTCCACCAGATTTGTGTATCTCCAAGGTATCTCCAATTGAGTAGAAAGGAATGCTTTAACACGAGGAATCTGTAGTAATGATTAGGTCAGTAATGTTCATATCCTGTGCAATATCTATACCAATTTTTACTGCTTCTAATTCATGCCATATCACAGAAGAGGGAGACCTAGCTATAGCAAAGGCAACAAGACAAATGCCCAAATTGTTCCTAAGAATTCCTCCAGAACCTCCTCTATTGGAAGAAAATGCCCCATAAGTATTTAATAGAACAGATGAACTGGGGGGATGAAGCCAGACCATAGACATAGCTTTTTCTTTAACAAACCTGACGAGAAAATTCCAATTAGAACAGATATCCCTATTTTTAGCACAATCCACAATAATCTTCTGGAAGTTGACCATTCTGAGATTCACATCACTACATATCAAATCTAAGACATACCTTTTAGCTTTATATTCTAATTCGAAGATACATGCATTTCTTTCTATCCATTTATGGTAAATAATGGCATTAAATGCCAACTTTCTGATAGAGGCAGCACAGCTATGACCACTGAATTTGATGCTGCACCAGTTTAACAGATCAGTCCAGTTCAACAATGAACAGCTCAAGTTGCAAAGTTTCAAGACTTCACCCCAGATAGCAGCTGTGTAAGAGCAACCAAAAAACAAATGCTCATGAGTCTCAATCTCAATACTCCCTCTACATAGAACACAATTGTTCCTTTTGATAATCCCAAATTTCACAAGTCTATCAAGAGTTAGAAGTCTATTATTGGTAGTAAGCCAACATATGAATGAATGTCTTTGTATTATACCTTTAAACCAAACTAGATTGTACCAGCACACCTCTGGATTGGGCTGTCTTAGTGCGACCCAAGTGGCTTTGATGTTAAACTTACCTTTTAGATCAGGTTTTCATATAACTCTGTCCTTTCTAAGCCCATAGTATAGTGGAATCTCATTCAGTTTATTCCAGAAACCATGAGAATAGCATTATCAGTTGGAAGAGTAATCCATCTTCTATTTATTAGAATGGTGTTAACTTTATCATTGCTATTCATTCTTTCTTGATATATCATCCTATGGGTAATTCGAAGGTGAAGAGGCCCCAAGGAATGCCAAGCATCCCACCATAGAGAAGTATTATTACCATCAACAATTTGAATCCCAATCACTTGATAGATACATCTCGTAAATTTAAAACTTTCCTCCAAATCCATGTACAACTAGTGGGGCATTTCAGAGCCCAGGCATTGTTTGATTTGATGAGATGTCTACCAATCCACTAAGTCCAAATACCCTGATCATTAGTAATGATAAGCCATATGTATCTTAATATAGCAGCTTGATTCCATAAAAGGAGATTTCTCAGCCCTAAACCACCCTCTTGCTTGGGTTTGCATACACTGTTCCAGTCCATCAATTGAGGTTGTCTTGCTATCTAATCCACCCCATAAGAAGTTAGCACACAGCTGATTAATAGATTTGATAATTCTCTTAGGAAGTATGAAGATAGACATCCAATGAGTAGTGATACTCATCACCACACTCTCTATTAGTTGGAGCCTCCCAGCATAGGAAAGAAGTTTACCTTTCCAAGAGCAGATTCTTTTCCTAATTTTATCCACAAGGTCATGACAATCCACAATTTCCAACCTTTGAGTGATGAGAGGCACTCCTAGGTATTTCACAAGAAGATGACCCTCTGGTATCATAAGGGACCTAAGCAAGATTTTTCATTCTCATCTACTCCAACTATAATTTTTTTGCTTTTATTGGTATTGATCATCAATCCAACACAACCAGAGAACCATTGCAAGTTGCTCTGAATAATTTGGAGTGAACTCATATTAGCTTGAGCAAATACAAACAAATCATCAACAAAACATAGTTGAGGAATATTCTCCTCCCTACATCCTTGATGATGGAAAAAACATGGGTTAGAAGAACTTATTTGAAATTTCCTAGCCGCACCTCCATAGCCATAACAAATAAGTAGGGAGATAAAGGATCTCCTTGCATGAGCCCCCTCTTCCCTTTGAAAAAACCTACTAAACCTCCATTCAAAGCAATAGAGTAGGAGTTAGTAGAAATACAAGTCATAATCCAGGAGATGAATTTTCTGGGAAATTTCCAAGCTATAAGGAAGTTCTTAATGAAACTCCAGTTTACTGAATCAAAAGCTTTCTTGATGTCAAGTTTAAGGGCACATCTAGCTGGACCTTTGTTTAAGTGATACTCATGCAAAAGTTCATGCACTAGACTGATATTATCTAATATTCTTCTCCTTGGTACGAAGGCAGATTGATAATTCCCAATAAGAGAACACAAGAAAGGCTTAAGTCTATTAGAAATGATCTTGGAAATACACTTATAGACCACATTGCAATAAGAAATAGGTCTAAAATCACTGGCAGTAGAAGACATATTACTCTTGGGCACCAAGGTTATAATTGTGTGATTGATTTGCTTTAGCATCTGCTCATTCTTGAAGAAATCCATTATAGCAAGACAAATGTCCAGACCAGTAATCTCCCAAGTGGCCTTAAAAAATAAGGCAGTGTAACCATCAGGCTATGGAGCTTTCTCATTTGGAAAGGAGAAAAAACATTGTTTGACTTCCTCAATAGTGACCTCAGTGACCAAGTTTTCAACCAAAGAGTCATCAATGCTATTTCCCATTACCTATAACCAGTCAGCAGGCAAGGAGGAGTAAGAGTTTGAACCAATGTTATTTTGAAAATGTTGTACCAGAAGTTCAACAATCTTCTCTTGATTAGTAAAATTGTTACCACTAACATCAGATAGACTCATAATCTTTTTATTGGCTCTATGCTTCACCATTGTGTTGACAAAAAATCTGGAATTTTTATCTACCTTGTCAAGCCATTGTATTCTAATTTTTTGCCTCCAGTTATCAGCTTGTCCAATGAGATCCCTATAGGAAGCTGTCAGTTGATTTTCCTCATTTGTCATCAGGTTGTTATTCATGTCACTGAGCAAAGCAGATTGAACATCATTAAGTCTCTTTTTAGTGCTCTGTATTCTTCTCTCCAGATATGAGAATTTGGCTTTGCTCCAAGCGCTATAACTTCAAGCTTTTAAGTTTCGAAACTAAGACGAACATGGGAGAACCCCTAAATTGTTGCCCCCAAGCCTGCTTGACAATATCAAAGAAACCTGGCTGTTCAATCCAAAAGTTATAGAATTTGAAGGGAATATTTGCCTTGACAGAGTCTTGAAACATATTGACCAGAATTAGGGAGTGATCTAAGATTCCAGGGCAAAGGAGTTCCACCAAGGTTGTAGAGAGTTTATAGCACCTATCTAAGTTGAAAAGATCCCAATCCAATTGAGATTTGATGGAGTCTAGGCCCTTAGATTTGTTAGACCAAGTGTTGTAACACCCTTGCTTCTCATTACAGCAACTTCCACTTCATCTATAAAATCATTAAATTCCTTAACAGCTTGCCAGTTTATATGTCTACCACCCTGTTTTTCCTTGGGCTTTCTTACAATATTAAAATCACCCAAAATGATCTAGGCATTAGTAGTGAACACATTTTTAAGGTCTCTCCATAATCTCCGTCTCTCCCTCATGTCAGTAGAACGATATATGAAAGAAGCAAAAAAACTCTCTCTATTTGCTTTGAAGTAATCCTCACTATGTATTAACTGATCTGAGACACTAATCAGTTTGATATCAATCTCCATTGGGTTCCACATGACCCAAATTCTACCATTAATTGAGTCATTGTAGTTACAACTCCATTTCCATCCTGGAACCATATGATGAAGAATATGCTCAGAATTCAATTTTCTAACCTTGGTTTCCACCAGACATATGAAAGCCAGTTTATGAGATTTAATAAACTCTCTTACCTCCCTTTGCTTGAGAGTGTCATTCAACCCTCTCATATTCCAGCATGCCCACTGAATCATTTAGATGCAATTTTCAATGACCTTCTCATGGCCTTAGGCACATTTCCCACAAGATATATAACAGTCTCTCCAATATGTTCTTCTTCCAAGGCTTCTTCTTTTTGAGTTCTTCTCCTGAGTTAGGTATCATGATCATTCCCCCAGGAGGCTCATAACACAGATCATCAGTTGTCTGAGGTAATTCATCTGAGGCCTCCTCAAGCCAACTGAATTGATTAGAAGTAGTTAAACTAGATTCAGTCACCATTGCATTGTGAATTGCTATAGGGATCACACTATTATTATTTTTTAGGTTCACTAATTACTTTAGGTAACTACTCATTTATAATGCTTTTCCCAGCACATGTCAAAATTTCAGGTTCATTCACTACTTTAGGCAGCTTCTCATTAACAATGCTATTCCCAACACATGTCACATCTTCATGAGTTTCTTTTAAGTCCATCTCATTACCCTTATTGAAGTTATCTCGATTCTCTTTGACATTTACTTCCTCATGTGGTGAGTCCTGAAAAAGTTTACCAGTTGGGATCCACGTTTTTGTAAAATTGGGACAAGTCTTGGGGTTATGGCCAAATACCTTACAGTAGTGACAGCAAGTAGGCTTCCAAGGTTATTCTACCTCTTTCTCAATAACCTCCTCAGTATACCAATTCTTGACCCATACAACCGAGGGAAGCTCCTCCTCTGCACTGACCTCAACACATAATCGTACAAAATTGAGTCTCTTTCCAACCACAGTCTCCTTATCCATGAATAGTGGATTTCCAAACAGCTAGCAATATACCCCAATCCTTCATTAGTTCATAAGGCAAGAGGGATTTTTCTACATTTCACCCAAAGAGGGAGACTATCAGGTTCTGATATCAATGATGAAATGTTAGATGTCCATTCATGCAATACCAACAGCCTATCAACCATAAAACATGGCCCCTCATCAAGAATAGCATCCTTTAGATCCTTAGATCCAAACCAAAAGAGGAAAAGTCCATTATCCATGCTTGAGACATCAACCGAACCTCTCTTATTCCATAATTTCTCTACAAGAGTTTTAACCAGGGGAAAAGGCCGACGTTTGCCAATAACATTTCCCACAACAGAGCCAGCCCAACGAGATTCTCCATTCTCCATCATGCTAATGCCTAATACTTTATTTTATAGAACTATCTAAGATTTGTCATTATACTTCACTACTAATGTCTATGTCTTATTATATTGATGATGTCATGTTCGTTATGCTTATGTGAGTCTCCTTACTTAATAAATGATGTTATGGAACTAATATGCCTATTAGTGTAGAATCATGGGATTGTACTCATGTGTTTGCTGAATTGAATATATGCCTATGAATCATTGTTTGTGATAATTAAAGAACCTGAATCTATGAGTTGCATATGACTACCGTGCTTTGATGGCTTTTTCTAATACCCTATACTACCCATGGGAGTAGATTACATAAGAGACTATTTGACTTATTATTAACCATTGCTGTCCTATGAGTGGACTATGTTGTTTTCTCCCAAGGTGAGGGATATGTTCTGTATGATGACCCCAAATGACTTGTGGAAAGATGATAGGTGAGGAAAAATTCAGATTGTGATGCCCAATAGCTGAATCATGTTACCCTTCTGTTGGTTGTTTAGTATGTATGATTCCCTTAGGATAGTTCACATTGGTTCAACCTTGGATATTTGCCCTTGATCACAAATAAGTGGGTGAATAAACCATGATGTACACATGGAATATCTTATCTTTGAGAATGGTCATGTATGGAGTGTAGGGGCGGGGCGGGGCGGGGAGGGGAGGGGGGGATGGTTCGTTAAGACATATTGCTAAAGGAATGATCGATCATGTGGGAACTTACTATATTAGCATACATAACAGCACCCTTGCATTACATATTGTTTGCTGACACTATTGTAAGCATCTTGTGTATGAGACACTTGATCTAATTTGCATATAGGAGTAGGCATTGATGTTGACCATAGTTTCATATACCATTGTGAGATTGGGAGAGAATGACATATTGCTTGTTTGTTGTTCAAAATCATCGTTATTCATACATTTTACAAATTATACTGATATTATGTATCTTATTTGTTGTATCTCATAACATTGGAATATGAGTAAATACGTTGCATTGAAGGATTAACCATCCTGGCTTTCCATCTTATGTTTGTTGATTTATAATTTTCAGGATTGAAGGCTAGCAAACGAAAGGAGAGCATTGGGAAAAGGGATTATAAGGCAAGGATTAGTTTATAGGGCTTATGTATTAGAATTAGTTGTAGATTTCATTCAAATTGTTGTAATAAAGATCCGATTTTCTAATTTTTACTTAAGTATTTAATAGAACTATTTAATTTACTTTCGCTTATGTTTTGATTATTGATTTCCACTCCCATAGGGATATGGGGTGAGAGTTACAGCTTAAATTTGGAGACTCCATTGAGATTTCCAAGTTTAGGATGTGACAAAAGTGGAATCAGAGCGTAAGTTCTAATAAAACTTAAGTAAAAAGACAATTAGGAATTCCATAAATCTTAAAGTTAGTAATAAAATTTAGAAGGCTTAGTCATAAGATAAAGAACTTATAGGAGGCTAAAGGAAGTAGCTATGTGTACGTTGTGAGATTGTGAGGTACGATGATTGCTGATTTGTGCATCCTTACTAGTGATTCCGAATGAACAATTAGGAATAGGAGTACTACTATTTCCGAAAGTTTGAAGGTTGAAGTTACTAGGATGAAGTCCTTGCTAAGTATACTAGTTTATCATGTTATTAAAGGACGTGATAATCAAAGGCTTATGATATGCTGATTGACTTATTCAACAAGGTACCTAGAACACCAATACTAACTGATTTTCAGAAAATTGAAGTCAATGTAGTTGCAAATACATTGAACTAAGAATTTTGGAAATTAGCTAGGAATTAGATATTATATAATTAAAGGGATTATAATATCTATAAAATTACCATAATTTTAATATATAAAAAATTTATATAAACACACCAAGATGTTAATTGGATCTCAGTTTGGAAAAGTCATTATTCCTGCCAGACCCGGGTCGAGACCCAAATTCAGGTGAATCTAAGAGATCACCTAAATCAAAGTTTAAAATTAATTTTAGATGGTTTGATGTGATGTTACAACTTCATATAATTTGTAATAAATTATAAAAATAAAAATTTTAATTTATTACCTATTTTTGGAGTTCATTGAACCCCTCGGCGAGGTTTCAGCACGCCGAACCACGGCCGAGACGTAGCTGAGACCCTATAAATACATCTTTAAAAGCCCTAAACCTTTTTTTTTCATGCCTTCTCTTCAAGGAACCTCTCTCAAGACTCTTCCAAGATTTTTCAAGGTGATTCAACCCCTTCCAAGCTCAAATCCCACTAGGTAATAGTTTTCCCTCTTCTCATTTCAATTTTAGCTTGAAACCTTAGAAATCTTCAAACCTAGATTTACCCTTCCTTAAACCTAACCCCTAGCATCATGCCTCGAGATAAGAAAACCCAAAGGCCATCCAAGAAGCCCAAGACAACTACAGCTTCCACATCTAGGAGACTTCCATCTTCCGATCCCTATGAAGAAGAAGATGTAGAATCACGTCCCCACACTGGACCCCAACCTCAAGAAAAACCTAACCAATATCCCAATAGGCATTTAACTCTAGAGAGACAAACCATAGACACACATGTCTCAGCCTATAGGATCCAATAAATCCTTAGAGCCATAGATTGGGAACCCATCATGACTTGGGGCGGTGAGGCTTACGAGTTCATTTTCCAAGGCATGTACGATAGCATTACCGGCACCAATTTAGCGGCCATGACCATTACTTTCACTATCTTAGAGGAAGAACATGTCCTCAACCTCCAATTAGTTTCCGAGCTTATGAAAGTCCCCATGAACAATAACCATAGTGTCATCCCAAAGTTGGAACTTGCAAATAGGCCCGCAGTGACTCAAGCCTTTTGTGGCAGAGATATAGGTTGGAATAAGGATAAATCCTTTACTTCCACCAAGCTCCTTCCATCCTATAGAATCCTTCATTCCATCTTCATAAGGAACATCTACCAAAGGACCGGGAACACCTCCGAACTCACTCCCTTTATAGTTCAAGTACTCTACATTGTGGCCACAGGCCAAAAGCTTTGTCTTCCATCTCTGGTCATCAGTCACATTATCTGCTTCGTCCGAGCCTCTCGAAAGGGTAATTTACCTTTCCCTTGTCTCATGTGTGCAGTAACTAAACATTGTGAATTCGTCATCAAACGCCTCAAGAACGTGAAGACCGTCAAGCCCTTCAGTCAGACACAACTCAGCTTGAAGGGACCCCCCAGATACCCAACAGCACAGCAGCAGCAACAGTACGTATCAACCCAAGCAGGAATAAGAAGAGCAGCTCGAGCAGGAGCATGAACAGTATCCCGACCTTCCTCAGTCCCCTATAGCATCATCTATCGATCCCAGAGCCTCCACTTCTACAGCACCACCAGGTTCCCCCAGGCACCACTACACCCGGAGGAACATGGATACGGATGTTCGTCTTGCAGCTCTAGAGCGTGCGAATGTCCGGACTAGGATGGACATCACCTCTGAGCTCAGGAAGGACAGAGAAGAGCTTAGGATGACTGGGAGGAAATGTACAAGCTCCGAAAGAGAGTGGACAAAACTTTTCAGTTTTTCCCAAACCTTTTCGGTTGTGGCAAAACCAGCGATGCCATTCCATCTCTAGCCATCATGCCACCACCACCACCTTCACCTCCTGAGGACTATCTTTAGATGATCTTAAATGCTTTTAGATGCCTTAGATGTTATTGTTTTTAGATGTTTCTACCTTTAGAAGCTTTATATGATTTTACTTCCAATCTTTTTATTTTTCAGATGAAATTCTTGTAGGATGTACTAGTTTCCTTTAATATAATAGATGACAATAGTAGTTTCCGTTTTCCTTCAATGTAATGTTTGCTATTGGTTATTAATGAAAAGCTGAGAGTGTACTGAGAATCTAAGTTATGATATTGGTTTCAAGTAAGAACACTTGATCTTTAAATTAGAAACCTAACTTAATAGATTACCTAGATAAATTTCGTGGATGAAATTCCATTAAGGTGGGTAGATTGTAAGAACCTGAAAAATCCAAAAACAATTAATTTGAAAACCAAAGGGCAAAATAGTAATTTGGTAAAAACCCATAATTTATAAACTAATAAATTAACAATAAAAGAATCAATAATTAAATAACTTAAAAACCTTAATACAAATAGCTAATTTCAAAATCCCCATAATTAACTAAAACAGGACAGGTCAACAGTTTGACTTGGTTAGCAATTTTGACCTGATGACTAGGCTTAAATAGTAAAATAGAAACTAAGGGAATTTAGCAAGATCAAACTTAATAGTAAGTTAAAGGATTACTTGAGAACTAAGTAAAACTAAATAAGAACACTAGGAAACCTCTAGAAGCCTTACAACTTTATTAGCAACTTGAAATATGATTCTCTACAAAGAAATAGAAACCTAGAACACCCAAAACAACAGTTTCTAAAATACACTACCTTGTCTCTAAATCTCTATAAAAAGGGAAATAACTAAGTGAATTAAAACACACCAACTAACCAAAATTTCGTGGAGAACACCTAGAGTAAGAGAAGAAACCCAAAAAATCTCAAGGAAGAAGAAGAAGCAACCCTAGGAGAAGTTATTCAGCAACAAGGTGAGTTTTCTTTCAGTGTCTTGTGTATTTACTTTTATTTTGATGTTATGACCATGGGGGAAGTTCATGTTTGATTTTGTGCTAATCCTTTCCCCACGATCCTATTAGCAAAACCTTGAAATATTGCTAATCAATTCTCTTATATAAGGATGCACATGTAAGATGACCAAAACCCATAAAATATAGACTTGGAGCCCAAGAAACCCATAGACGTTTGCATAGACCCAATCCAAAGACTTAAAAGTTAGTTTTGAAGCAACCCGAGGTTGTAGATAACCTTTGGGAGAAATCCCAAATCGAAACAACCTAGAATGACCTTCGGCATCCCCACTCGGCGCACTGAGCCTTACAGTCAAATTTCTAATCGCCTGGTTTTGTCGCTGAGCCCCAATTCGGCACACCGAAAGCACGCCAAGCCACTTCTTGCGATGATTGTTAGGAATTGAATTGACGTAATGGCAACCCCTTGGACCAGTTCCCAGAGTCTCATAGACTTTGGCACCATTTTCCCATTTTCTGTGCACCGAGTGTAGTGACCCTGATCCTATCATTTAATTTAATTATTAAATGATAAGATGATCAGAATTAAAGCATTAGGATTCAATTGAAATTACAAAGGGTTGGATTGGACCTATTTGTAATTAAGAAAAGTTAGTGATTAATTATGTGATTTTGACGAATTTAGGTGTAATGGGCCTGGACCCAACACAACAGCATTAGTGGACAATTGGGCTGGACAAATTGGACCATTGGGCAAGGTAAGGGTACTTTGCACTTTTACTTGATTATTTGAATTTAAGAGATGAAGGGTTCTCCCACTAACTCACGTAACTATCAAGGAGGAGGGAGAAACTGTCTCAGAAGATCAAAGGAAAGAGAAAGAAGGTTTTGCAGAAATTTGACTTGGGAAGAAGAAGAAAAGGAAGGAAAAAGACATCCAGGTGATTCGTGTTGCAGAGAAACGATCTAGAACAAAAGGAACATACACGAGGTAAGGATTCCTATGTTTCTACAGTATTGGACTTTATGTACGATCTCAATGCTATAGGTATAGTTGATTTGTATTCTGGATGGTAACATGCTTAAATCTAAGATCTATAGGTTTAGGAAGATTATAAACATGTTGGTTGATCTCCATGTTACTTATGATGATGTCTTTATGTAGGTTTATTGGGTCTCATGATCCATATTTATGTGTACAGATCTGTGATTATTTGAAGGATGGAATTCATGATTTATCCTAGTCTAATTACTCGATAAATCCATGAGAATGAACAAGATTTGTATACAAGTTATTTGAGGATTGTGTATAGGTTTTAGAGATTGATTTTGAGTGATTAAGATGTTAGAAACCATTAGGTTTGATTTGTAGTTCAAAACCCTTCGGTAGGTAACTCGGCAGCTACCGAGATGCTACCGAAAGTGGAAATTATTTAAGGTCCTCTGGACTAGCTACCGAAACCTTCGGTAGAACATTCGGTAGCTACCGAGGTCCAATGAACCCCAAATTTTAAAGGGAGGATGCCCATTGGGTTGTGCACATACCTGTATGATGGGTTGTGTGCAAAAGGTCTACATTTGGACGAATCATAAGAAATGTATGGAAAGGTACAAAATTTAGATTATCAGATCAATAGGAAGAGTATATGAGGTGTTATCGACTCAAAAGCTTTGGATAAGGTCTTAGGACTTTGATACAAGACTAGTATAATTAGATTTAGTCATGCAGGAATGGATTGGGTGAATAGTGCTTTTAGTTCTAAAGTTGACCTAGGATTGACTTGGGTTGACTTTTGTTTGATTTATGTTTGAATATGATGAATTTGACTTGAGTGACTGATTGAGGGTACCTAGAGTATCCGTGATTGTGATTGTGTTTGGGTGTGAATGTCTTGATTATGATGATGTGGATAGGT
>JAUPMG010307597.1:0-16435 GCA_031762675.1 Pachysandra terminalis
TGTTGTACATAATTTTCACAAAGATTCTCAAAGAGAGTCCATGCTTCATTTTCACTTTTAAGCATAAAGGTGCCACCGCAAGAAACTTCCACCATTTGCCTATGTGGTTCAATCAAACCATCATAAAAGCACTGGACAAGTTGCGACTTTGGGATAGCATGGTGTGGGCACTTCCTAAGTAAGTCCTTTAATCTCTCCCATGTCTCATGAAACATCTCCCCTTCAATTTGGGAGAAGCTAGTGATAGCTCTCCGAATTTGCTTAGTCTTTCTTATGGGAAAATACTTCTTCAAAAATTCATGTTGCATTTGAGTCCACAATGTGATTGTATTAGCCTCCAAGGAATTAAGCCAATGTTTGGCTTTTTCCTTGAGGGAGAAGGGGAAGAGATGCATCCTTAAAGCATCCTCGGAAAAATTCGGTATCTTAATGGTAGAGCATATTTCAAGGAATTCAACGAGGTGCTTGTAAGGATCCTCGTTATTAAGTCCATAAAAGGATGGAAGCATTTGAATAATGTTGGACTTAATTTCATAGTGAGTTGTTGCGACCTGCGGTAATTGAAGGCAAGAGGGAGAAGGGCGCAATCCTGAGGGATGGCAACAAGCCTTGTTGACCCAACGGCTAGGGATACTCGTTAGACACATTTAGTAAATCCCTTTGAACCCTACCCTGGGAAATCATACTCTGGCAAACCTTAGCACTTTAGCGTGATTCCCACTCGGGATTCTCATCCCAGACCCTTTTTGGGAGATCACACCCCTGCAGATCATGTGCCTGTGCAGAACCTGAACTCGGGGGTGACGTCCTAACTTTTTCTCATGGGTAATCACCCCATGATAGGTTTTAACATATTTACGTGATCCAAACTCGGGGCTCCCGCTCCACGGTTCCCAAGAATTGCATGATTTAGTCCAAACAAAGGGGGGGAAATCAAGAAACCCTTTTAGGAATGGAGGCCCAGAGAGACGACCCTGTTGACCCAGGCGGATGGCATAGATCCACACAGATGGTGTCAGGGGGCCGGCCGAATTGCAGACTGAGCATACCCACCTCTCGTGACACGACAAGTGGCACTTACAGTATCTCGGATGAGCGACACTTGTCAGCCGGATGAGAGGCTTTGGTCCAAGATGAGGGCTATAAAATCCTTTACCATTGAGGAGTAAAGGCAGCTTTCAGACTTGAGAGAAGTTACCTTAAGGCTAGAGAACTTGGAGACCTTTCCTGAGAGGAAGCCAATAAAGCTCTCTGCATCTCTGTCTCTCTGAAACATTCCTTAGGTTATTTCTCTAATCCCGGTCTTCCCCCTCATTGGACATTTCTTTCAAGGATCCAAGGGAAACCTTGTACCAGAACGACCTGCTCGTGGTTTAGGCCGGTGCGAGACAGGTAACCGAACCATTTTGATCAAAGTTGGTAAGCCTCATAGGTTTTGACACGTGTCCTTTTGGCTTATGCTAATTAACTTTGTTTACTTACCATTTTGAGGATCAACAATACAATTATGTGCATAATAAATATGTAATTAAATTTAATTAAAATTTAACCCAACCTAAATTATAAATAAAGTATAAATAATCACCTTGAAATATGGTCAATTTGTTTTTGCTATTTTTGATTTTTGGTGCGATATCTGATCTATCAGTCTGAATTAGAAAGTGTTCTTCAAGGCTTATGACTGCCTTAAGAACTTTGTGGAAAAAACGATCGACTGTCTCATTAGATCTTACAAAGTTGAATCTTGCAATTTGATTTTTTACATTATGTACAAGTATAAGGAGACACCTTGCAAGCTGCTCCTCTATTGTCATACGAATACGAATGGTATCCCTAAGTCGACCACTCTCTCTAAGTATGTAAACAAGCCTGCCGAATGCTTCCCTCCCCATGTGTAAATGGTCTAAGCATTTTTTTATCATCAATACGTAAAAGTCGTCTCATATAGCCAGCTCGTTCAATATCTCTATCCTCCTTAATTTTGTTATCCAAATATTTCATATTGTAATGTATAATGGCTAAACATGTTGCATATGCTGCATAGGGAACTACAGTGCTAATAGCCATTCTTCTTCTATTCCAATTTTTTTGGTAATCCATCTACATATTTTATTTTTAAGAAGTAGTCAAACCAAACGAACATTGCATTAATTAACTATTTTTATATTTTATAAAAATATGATCATATCATATAAAAAAATATAATCAAATTGCAATATAGAGTATCGTATTGTACATCAATATATTATCAAAGTATGACCCCTAAGGTTGTGTTTGGAACCCTGGATTTCAGAAGAAAAGAAAGGGATTTGAAAATAAAATTTTCTCTCAAATTTTCTCTCCAAAGTGGTAGAGATTTTGTAAGAAAAGAAAATAAAAGAAGTTGGAGAGAAATCCTCTTTACTACCACCATCACCACACCACCCCACTACGACCACCACCACCACCATTATTACCACCACCACCACCACCACTGTTACCACCACTACCACCACCACCCCCTACCACCACCACCACCATTACCCCACTACAAGAAAAGAAAACAAGAAGTTGAATAAAAAGACAGAGAGGAGAGTAGGAGATGGGTTCTGAAAAAAAAAAAGCTAGAAGACAGGGGGAGGGAGGGAGATGGATTTTCTATCTCGTGCGAGGAAAAAAAAAAGAATTAAGAGAGATAGAGAAAACGGGGAGATGCGTTTCTACAAAACACAAAAACATAGTGGTGGGTTCTTTTAAAAACGAAAAAAGAATTAAGAGAGAGATAAGGGGAGATGGGATTTTACAAAACCCAAAAACGTAGTGGTGGGTTCTACTAAAACAGAGAAAAATAAAGAGAGAGGGAAAGATCAGTACTTCTAAAAACGAATAGAGAGTTGGAGAGATGGATTTTTTATTTAATCGGAAAAAATGATACAAGTACAAGAAGATCAGATATAAAGAGAGGTTTATTGAATGTTATTGTCGTTTGTCGCTCGTCGCCTTCCTGTACCGGTAGCAGATTCTTGTTCATCAATAATGGTTTCCATGGTGGAGGGAGTTAGATGAGAACAAAACTAAAAGTAGTAGAGTTGATGAAGAACGATTTTTATCGAGAGGCCTTTTAGCTTCTTTTTTTTTTTTTTTTTCCCTTCAAATTCTTCACGTTTTTTAGAAGAAAAGTATTGCCCCCCGTAAAGAGAAAATTTCTCAGCCATTTTCTTTTTTATTTTCCCTCAATTCCCAAATAGGGTAAAAAGAAAATAATCCCTATTTTTTTCTTTTCTCCCCTTTTCTCTGCGTTTCTATTGATCCAAACAAACTGTTAGAGTTTAGATTCTCTTTCTTTCTTTTAAATTGAAACCCTAATTAAATATAGAGACTTAATGTATTAGGTTTTAAGAATGATTTTGTTGATATTTAGAAACTATTTAAAAGGATTTTGTTGATATTTAGAAACCATAAAATTTTATAAAGAAGGAAGAGTTGAACATTGAAAGGTCTATCGCATAATGGAATAGTGGTATAAAGTATAAAATCAATATTTTTATTCAATATATAGATGATAGCGCAGGGCTTTTATCAAGCTGGGTTGAGAAAGGCGCTAGCCCAACCAAAATATAGTATGGCCTTAAATTCGAACCCAAACCCAACCCAAACCCTAAAAAAAGTAGGCACAACCCAAAAGTAACTTAGAGCTAAACGGACCATGACCACGCACGCAAGTTGACACCCTTAGTTGTATTGACAATGTGCCTGATTTCTAAGAATCTTCCATATATGAATTTGTCAAGCAAAAGTTACATGAACAAGTGAGAGAGAGAGAGAGAGAGAGAGAATGCCGATGCAGAAGATATCTGTTGATGGGGCTCACTTGATTTAATTTTGCGAGCAAAAGTTACAGGAACAAGTAAGAGAGAGAACATACCAAAGTTACAGGAACAAGTAAGAGAGAGAACATACCAAAAAAGAAGAGAGAGAGAGAGAGAGAGAGAAATTTGCTCAGCTAGGACTCCTAAGAGGAGCAATTAAAACCCGAGATTCAGATATGAAAATGTTCGGGTAGAAGCAACAACACACATCCATGAAAGTTGTTTTATTACGCTGTCACAAATACCATTGAGAGAGTCATTTTATTTCAATATTACAACCAAAGCTAGAATATTAATATCAATAATGTGCTAAATTGACTAATTAATGATGGCATCATCACCTAGAACCGCTGCTCAATGCCTTCATCGATTCTCACCCCTACAGCCTTCTCTGCTAGCTAGCTAGTTATAGTTTTACTACAAATCAGCAGAAACTCACACTTATGGCCCAAATCCAAAACTAAACCTAGTTTTTCACTATAAGAGGGTTACAGCAACTGAAGAGCACATATGTTTGCAATAAAACAAGATTAGGAGAGCTTGTCTCAGCTATGCATAAACAAATGAGCAATGTTTCTCATCACAACTTTCATTTTTTGCGCGAAACAAGTGAAAATTCGACGCTTGATGCATCCTCTAACAGGAGGCAAAACACGCTTATTATGACCCATCTTTTGCAGCTTTCTTTTACTATCAGGTAACCGGATTCCGGCATTACCCTTCTGTTCCATCTCAGGTAAAAGAAGCCGACACAGGAAAGCTGATGAGGGATGGAGGAAGAGAATCAGAGATAGATCTTCACAAGAACTTGTGAGGTGGTCACATACACATGGTGATGTGTATATATATAGCATAGATATATAACATTGTAAAGATTAAGAAAGTGCCTTTGGCGGGGACAAAGTCAAGTGGATGAGAAAACTATGTTGAGGTCTAAGGATTTGACACTTAGACTGATAATGACTTTAAGTTCTGTTTGGCCACTAAGGAATTTCCAAGTTTTTGTACGGTGACATAGTTTTTGGTCATGGACTGTCCATTTGATAAGGAACCTTTTTGATTGGCCATATGGGGACTAATTCCCATCTCTGTGAGCCCAATTGAGTTTTTCCCGGAATGGATGTACCTGGCCAAGACGGTTCAATTAGTTGAACATCGGTTGATATGGACAAAGGGAAGTTTTTTAAAATTAATTATGAAAAATCATTTTGAAAAGTCTTGTTTGGGATTGGAGAAATTCTATAAATATATTTGAGTTTAAGGCTCTTTGCTAAGAGCAAAGTGCCTTAAGCCCCAAACTACCATTTTTCTAATTTTATCTTTCCTCCCATATCTCTCGCTCTCTCTCTCTCAAGAGAACTCCTCACACCAACCCACCACCACCCCACCACCGGCCCCCGACCCACCACCACCACCACTACCACCACCACCACCACCCCACTACTATCACCACCGTCACCGTACCACCACCACCACCACCACCACCACCGCACCACTACCACCATCAGCCCACCACTATCCAAGTGCGCAACGGATGCATACTAGGTGGTGCAAGGGATGCACACTGGGTGGTGATAGTGATAGTGGTAGTGTTTGGGGTGGTGATGGGGGTAGTAGTGGGGTGGTCTTGGGAAAAAAGATAAAACAGGGAAAAAGGCAGTTTAGGGTTGAAGGCACTTTGTTACGGTGCAAAGTGTTTTAAGCTCAATTATTTTTATAGAACTTCTCCAACTCTTTTCAAAATATTTTTTTATAATTAATTTTTAAAAACTATACTTTTTCTTAATTTTCCCTTTTCTGAATAAAATAATGAAGAAAAATAATAGTATTAGGTCACTCTTTGTTTTTTTTTTTTGGTAAGTAGTATTAGGCCACTCAGTGAATGCATCAGTTCAAAGGATACCTCATATTTATCAATGGGTTCATCCAACGTGATTTTGGATTAGTCCTGGTTTATCGGATTTGGTCTGGTTTGAACCGGGTTTTACATTACTTCTTACAATATTCTAATGCATGAAGTATGAACAGCTTGCATGTAATTATCAAAAAAACGAAAAGAAAGCTCCCATGTGAGAGTTCAAATCAGGTTTTACATTACTTCTTACAATATTCTTATATATGAAGTATGAACAGCTTGCATGTAATTATAAAAAAAAGAAAAAAGAAAAAAGAAGCTTCCATGTGAGAAGCTCCGTACGCCAAGGAGGCCCTGTCCGTATAATCTCTCTCGTTTCTGAGTAACAAAGAAGCTTCGTACGCCAAGGAGTCCCTGTCCGTATAATCTCTCTCTCATTCATAGTAAGTCCAAACTGAGGCAGTTTTGCTAAGAAGGTTCCACAATTCTCTATGAAAAAAAAAAAAAAAAAAAAGTTTAGGGCAATAATCTGAGTAACAAGGAAGCTTCGCATGCCAAAGAGTTCCTGTCCAGGCAATTTAGTGTGATGTGAGATAATTCCGAGAGGCAAAATGGTATTTTCACATTTCAGATGTAGATTCCACGATGCAAAAATATCATTTTGCCCTCAAAATTGTCTCACATCACAGGTCGA
Source organism: Pachysandra terminalis (assembly GCA_031762675.1). Taxonomy (NCBI): domain Eukaryota; kingdom Viridiplantae; phylum Streptophyta; class Magnoliopsida; order Buxales; family Buxaceae; genus Pachysandra; species Pachysandra terminalis. The sequence goes on from JAUPMG010307597.1 coordinate 6,398, forward strand.
TCCATGTTAGCTATCTATCACAAGTCGATCCTGTTAGCTATCTAACAAAGAATCCGGCCCGTATAATCTATCTGCCCATGAAAATATGAGATGTTCATTCCATATGTATCAAGAGTGGCGGGGAAGTATGAATTCAAGCGATCCGGCTGGGGACACTTTGAGTGGCTTTTGATAGTGTAAAAGGGATATGTGACCACATCCTCAATGTGGAGCTATTCTGGGATGTGGTCGTCATAGTAGCAGTAGTAGTTGAGATGGTGAAGGTGATTCATCCTTTCAAAAAAAAAAAAAAAAGGGAAAATTACATGTGAGCTTTATTTTATAGTTTTATCTTCTTTATATAATTTATTTGTTATTTCAGTTTTATAACTGTATGAACTAAGATAAAATAATATTTTAAAAACAAAAAATTAAAATTAAAATTAAAACTTATAAAAGTATTCAAATACCTTTATTAAACTAATAAAGATCCTCTCATCGTCCCATCACCCCATTATCATCACTATCACCACCACACCATCACTACGACCGCCCACCACTCCAAACCCACCACTACCACCCCACCACCACCACCATGATGTAGTGTTAGTGGTGGTGGTGGTGGGTTTGGGTTTGGGGTTGGGGTTGGGGCGGGGGTGAGGGTTGTGGGGGTTAGGGTGGTGGTCGTGGAGTGAAGGTAGTGGTGGCCGTGGTTTCAGGTGGTGGTGGTGGTGGGGTGATAGGGGTGGGTACTTTTATAAGTCTTAATTTTAATTTTTTGATTTTAGAATATTACTTGATCCTAGTTGGCACTATTATAAGATTGAAATCATAAATAAATTGTAAAGTATGAAGGATAAGTAGGTAGCAAAATTATAAAGGACTAAAAAGAAGATAAAGCTGTAAAGTAAGGCTTATATGTAATTTTTCCTAAAACAAAATAATCAATGCTAGTGATGGTGTTGCCGCCTGTGGCATAGAGTTTAGTATCGACCGATCCCGAGTCGGATCAGTTCATACAACTTGGGATCGGATGGGAGCGAGCAACGATCCCAAGCCGATCCTTAAAATTGTTAAAAACTCTCTAACTTGGTCTGAGACTGAGTCGGATCCTCCAATCCAAATAATACAAATTGGACTCGTGTTAGATCAGACGATCCATATTGGATTGTCCAAAACATGGTTTCTTTTTTCTTTTTGTAGTCTGGTCACATAATTCAATAAATAGGAGATATTTTCTCAAAACACGGCCTTTATTTACATATAAAGGCATTTTGAAAAGAGATCTTTTTAGTATGCATCTGATTTGACTCGAGCTCGAATACATACTTTGATTTCACGATTGCATGAAAGCAACAATATTGATTAGTAAAATGATTATTAATAAGTTTAGAGACGCCTGTTTCAACATATTTTTATGTATTTATATTGTTATATTGACTTTTCTGATTTTTCTTTCTTTTTATTTTTTATTTCAAATTCGGACCATATTTTGGATCGGCCAATCTAGAGTTAGATAACCGATCCAACTTGCTATCGGACCGAGACAATCTCCAACCCAATACTGAGTTTAAACATTATAACATGTGGTGACAGTGATGTTTTAAATTTAATGATGATATCATTGTCAGAGATGATGGTCGAACTAAACATAAACAGACTCGTTATCGAATTTGAATTGAACTAAGGTGAACTTAACTTCTTCACTCATTTGTTTGTGTATGTTTATAATATAAAATGGCTGTGGACTATGGTGTTGAAGCTTGTTTAAAGTCTTAACTCATTTGAAATCAAATATTTTATTTTACTTTTTTTTATTTTTTTTTCTACTTTGGGTTTTTCACTTTATGGGCTGTTACCCTTCTGATTCATGGCCTTTTGGTCGTAACTAACATATGATGAAACTGGAAAAGAAGAGGAGCCCATCAATTATCTAGAGAACATCAGTTGAGTTTCAACCTAATCATATATTAAGGCTGTGTTTGGCTCGGCTTGGGCTTTTAGATAAGCACTCATTGGATAAGTGATTCTATGAGAGCACTTATTCATAACATCAATAAGTTGTTTGATTTTAAAAAAAATGTATTTGGTAGTAAAGATAACTCAAATATCTTAACAAGACAGACTCAAAAGTTTTCTTAAAATTTAGAGATAAAAATATCATTTTTAAAAATCTTAGTATTTTTGTTCAGGGTTAAGGGTGCTATTTTCGAAGTTTGATTAGTGTCTTAGAAACTACTTCCTGCATAAATTGTAAGGGGAAGTTGTTGAGAGCAATTTTTCCTTTTAAGTTCTCTTCCACTAGATTTTATGGGTAGGAGGAACTTACCCTTCATCGTTATTAAACGCATTTATAATTTTAAAAAGTACTTTAATAAGTTATAAATTTCAATAACCACTTTATTAAGCAATGACAAACACAGCCCAAGTAGTAGTTGAGCTAGGCAAAGCTTAGTTGTGGTTGGCTTATTTACAATTTTAGTTACATTCTAGGTAAGCAATAACTTTTATATATAACAAAATGAATGAAAAAATAACTTCAACATGGTTCTTTTAATCTTTATTTTTGAAAAAATAGCATACAAAATCTTTACGGTTGCGTTTGACCCGGCCTGTGCTTATGGATAAGCACTCATTTGATACATTTCTCAATGGGAGCACTTATTCACAACAACAATAAACTGTTTATTTGAAGAAAATAGCATTTAGTAAATACATCTATTTAAGTGCTTATGAAAGTCTAGGGGTAAAATAGCTATTATAAAAATATTATTAAAGTTCATAAATAACATTTATTTAAGTGCTTATGCAAGTTTAGGGGTAAAATAGGTATTTTAAAAATATTACTAAAGCAATATTACTAAAGTTTATAATAGCGTTTGGTAAATACATTTATTTAAGTGCTTATGAAAGTCTAGGGGTAAAATAACTATTATAAAAATATTATTAAAGTTTATAAATAACATTTATTTAAGTGCTTATTAAAATTTAGGGGTAAAATAGGTATTTTAAAAATATTACTAAAGTTGTGAAAATAGATTAAAGCAGAAGAGCTTGGAAGAAGCTGCTCTCATCAGCTTCTCCTTATGGGTAGCCTTCCTCTACTATTTATTAGTAAGCACTTACCCATAAGCGCTACAAACACATTTAATTTTAAAAAGTGCTTATATAAGCTACAAACTACAATAAGTACTTATAAAAGTCGGGCCAAACACAGCCTAAATATATGTGCATACAATATATAAATTGAGAAGGTGCTTGGAAAAGGTACCCAAATTCAGAATCAACATTGTAAAAGATTGCATTAGCAGATTTTTCGTGGTAATTTTAAACGTTTAATTTCAAATGAGTCACTAGTTGATAAGAATCAGATTAGGTGTGAACAGCAGCTAAGATAAGGATATAGATTCCTATTACTTTGGAATTAGAATGATAATCTTTTATGATAATTGAACTCACTATTGTTTTCTTTCTTATTTTCTTGTTACTTTCTAGAGGATAAAAACGAATTGGATCACGTACCCTTTTTTTTAAAATCCAGATCTGTAGCGGAAGAACTCGATCATGAATTGGAATCGTCGCACGTCGAGATTATGCGTAGTTACTCGAACCACACACCAATATCTGTAGTGGAAGAACTCGATCATGAATTGGAATCGTCGCACGTCGAGATTATGCGTAGTTACTAGAACCACACACCAATATCTGTAGCGGAAGAACTCGATCATGAATTGGAATCGTCGCACGTCGAGATTATGTGTAGTTACTAGAACCAAACAATAATACCAATACTTAAGCAACCAATGGCTGAAGTATGAAAACCCTTAAAGCAACCAGATCTCTAAGAGATATTGAGAGAGAGAGAGAGAGAGAGAGAGAGAGAGAGAGAGAGAGAGAGAATTCCACACGTTGGAATATTGCAAGTATGATTTTGGGAAGAGGACTTTTCTATATATAAAAAACTCTACTCAATTCCTAGTTATTCTCCAACTCCTTAACTCCTTATGCAATAAGGATTGATTGAGGGTGGATCAACAAAAGACAAGGTTAAATAGCTTGGCCTAATACAAAATCTCTCTCTCTCTCTCTCCCTCTCTAATAAGTCTCTCTATCCCAAAAGCATGTCTCCCACTCTCATTAATTTTGGTCCCTAAAATCTCTTCTCCTTCTCTATCATTTTTTTAAAGTTGTCACTAATCTTATATAATATATTAAATCAATACATCTTTTTTAATTAGTTTTGTCACAAATAAATTATCTCCCCCACTTATTAATCAAATCTCGCTTTCCCAAATATCTCTTATTCTCAAGCTTCTTTCATTAGTTATGTACCTAAAATCTATTCTCTTTTTCCATCTCTTTCTAAAATTTGTAAATTTGAGTTATTGTGTCAATCTATTTACCAGTGCGTGCACGGGTATCTTGTTAGTTTCAATTAATTGAATGAAAATCTTATCTTCTTTTAAAAAAAAAAAAAAAATTGTTATTTGATTAATATGTGACTCTTTCTTCTATAATAATAATAATGTGGCTAATCCAGACTGTCCATTTGACATAAAATCCTCTAAATAGGTTACATTACATGACAATATTTTAACCCACAAAAACTTTGCAATTAAATATGTACAAGTGTTGCCACATCTCTACTTAGAAAAAGGAAAACATGCTGTGAGAACGAGCTGAAGGCAATATTTATTATTTATATATATATATTTTTTTATAGATATTATAATCCTCACTTCTTTTCATGTTCTATATGAAAACTCTTATTAACTTGACCTAGTCAATTGAAGCTCACACTTTTATAATCAGTTTATCTTGATCTCCAAGTGTGCAGAATCATGATTCCAATTACTTCTATATCCAGATAAATAATATAAGCTTTCTTAGATAATACATTTTTAATGGAGATTTCTTCACCAGAAAGCATTCTTGGGCTAATAATTTGGACACCATATATACACATTCATAAGTGAGACACAGTCAAACTTATTAGTGTCCACAAATTAATTATATTGTGTTTCATTTGTTGTAACATATGTTATATCCAAGTCACTTACCATTAAATACTACAAAATTCTCCTAATCTAGTAAGTGGTAGTAGGTATGTCAACTGGTTCGGTTTAAACCGAAAACCGAACAAACCAATCCAAAAAAGTTGGTTTGGTTTGGTATGGTTTTTTTCTTCTTTTCTTTATTTATTTATTTATTTTGGTTTGGTTATAGTTTAGAAAACAAAAAACCGAATTAATTCGGTTTCGTTTTCGGTTAAGGCTTCGATTAAACTAAACTGAACCAAAAAAACCTAAAGTAGATTTTATATATATATTTATGTGTGTGTGTTTTATATAGAGAATAGTATTAATTTTGTCAAGCCGAACTGAAAACCCGAAATTTTCAGTTTCTTTTTTGAATAAATTACAATTCGGTTTTTATTTCGGTTTGTGTTCGATTTTCGGTTTAGTGTTATGTAATTTGGTTTGGTTTAAGTTTGACCACTAAACCGAACCAAACCGACTGAATTACACCCCCGTGATAGGACACATTCCTCCAATAAACATCCTTACGTTACTGATTGGACATCATACATGGAAGGCAATATAAATAACGTCAATGGATCCGATCCATCAACCTGGTTGCACTTAAACGGGTTTGGATTGAGGTTGTCAACAGATAAGTCGATTGTGGGGCAGCTCATTTTGAACTTGTAAATAAACGGGTTGGTTTCAAGTTGAGTTTCTAGTTTGTTGCCCCATTTATAGCCTATGTCAATGGGTACCCGATAAATTTGGAAAGACCGACCTGGTTTAACAGCCTTCGATCGACCCGACATCTGATAAATTTGGAAAGACCGACCTGGTTTAACAGCCTTCGATTTCGGGTTTTATAGACCTAGTATGTAGGCCTGTCAACGGACCGGATCATGATCCGGATCCGATTTGATAATGCCGGATTTGGTATAGGATTTTAGTGATCCGATCCGAATAAAAATGATTCGATCCGATAATGCCGGATTCGGTATAGGATTTTAGTGATCCGATCCGAATAAAAATGATCCGATCCGAAATATAATCGAATTGAACTCGAGTGTTTAGTGATCTGATCCGATCCGATTATAACTTATAATGAAAACAAACATTGGAGGGGGGGCACAAACTTGAATCTTGCACCTTCAGTTAAAAATCCTAATTCCTTACCACCCCACCAATTCTCAATTGCATATTTAGATTAGAGATATATATAAATATACAATTTATAGGTGATCAGATAGGATTCGGATATTCTAATTTCACTATCGGATCGAATTCGGATCACCTAATTTATAATCCATCGAATTTCGAATCGGATTCGGAATCTCGGATTTCACTATTAGATCGAACTCGGAACAGTTGCAATTTGGTCCAAATTCGACCCATTGACAGGCCTACTGGTATGTAAGCTGATTTAATTCTGATTCTATATAGAATGAACACTTTAGGAATTGGATCTATACGAGTATTGCCCGTTAGGTATCGGGTCTTTAGCTAGCTTTATGATGTGGTATGCTAATTAATTCTTTAATATTTAGAAATAAGGTAGTTTGGTAATAAATATAAATCTATTTATAATTTAATTAAATAATTATAAGGTGGTAAAAATAAGGGAATTAATATTCAGTATGCTTTTTAAAAGTATTTAAAAAGAAATGGTGTATTCAGGTAGAAAAACATGAAAAAAAAAAAGGCTAAAATGTCATTTCCCTTCTATTTTTTTAATTTCTCTTCTTTTGTATCAGTTTTCTGTTTGCTTTGTTCTTTTAAACCCTTTCTTTCTTGAAGACTTATCTTAAACATTACAGCTGCGTTTGGCACGGCTTGTGCTTTTGGATAAGCACTCATTGGATAAGTAGCTCAATGAGAACATTTATCCACAACAATAATAAAGTGCTTGCTTAAAAAAATAGCATTTGGTAAATACAATTGTTTAAGTGCTATAAAAGTTTAGGGATAAAATAGATATTACGAAAATATTATTAAATTTAGAAATAACATTTATTTAAGTACTTTATGAAAGTTTAGGGATAAAATAAATATTATAACAATATTACTAAAGGTTAGAAATAACTTGCCGCTTAAGTGATAAGAGAAGTTGAGAACAACTTCTCGTTATGAGTAGCCTTTTTTTATTGTTTATGGGTAAGCACTTACTCATTATGTGTTACCAAACGCATTTCTAATTTTAAAAAGTGTTTTAATAAGCTATAAGTTGAAATAAGCACTTATATAAGTCATGTCAAACGCAGCCTAAACTAAGACTATTATTGCGTGGGTCATTGGATCGAAGCTTGATGGTGATTGATGCGGTGATTTTCTAGCTTTGTTCTTATCGATTTGGAAACGAGAGGATAAAAAACAAAGTAAAACTCACTTTGAGTTGTACTAATCCACGAACTATTAAAAATAAATTATATTTTTAAGGTTTTTGTATTTATAAATTTATAAATATTTGTAATGATATTTTTAACAATATAAATAATACTTATTTCAAAAATATCTTTGAATTTTATAAGTAATTATTTTTTAATTTAATATATAATAGTCCTTTTACATTTTTTCCTTTGTTTTTACTTAACAAAAGTTCTTGCTATTTGTCCATTTTCTTGACTAAATTATCTTTTTTGCGTCCTATTAGAACTCTCTCTTCTTTTTATATGTTAAATCTCTCCAAAAAACAATACTTAAACATATATAAAATTAAAATAAAAAGTCTTATTATAATAAAATAATATTTTTATGTATAATTTAGTAATAAAAAAGAAAAAAATTTCTAAAATTCGTTACTTTTATTTATACCCATAATAAAACCTTTATATAAGCTCATTTACAAGTTCTAAGCATACCAAAATAATCTTAACACAATATTAAAACATAAAAATACCTAAAAACTTTAGGAATCACCCAAAATATCATTTATAATAATAATAATTAAAAATCTATTAAAACAATTTGACGAACTTTCCTAAAAAAATAGTTTTATAACTATTAATAATTTAAAAGTCTTTCACAAAAATCTTCTAATGTTCAAAAAAATCATTCTCTAAATATAATAATTATTAAAAGTATTAGAATTTCGATTTATAGAGGTACATAATGCACTTAAATTAGTATATAGTGATGATGCGGATTTGTAAAAGACTAAATATATTAGAAGGAAACGACAACTAATACATAAGAACTAGTTACAATCATCAACCAGAGAAAAATGTAGGAAGTCTGTCTCAAGACAGCCTAAACCGTCGTGCAGCCGTTCTGTCAAGAGCGTTCCTTGTCAACCTTGACTTGTGAAGAAGACAAAGAGAATGGGCTATAAAGAAGGAGGGATTGTAATAACTGAAGAAGAGGAGTGAATATAATCACAGAGCAGTAAAACCTGACAGGTTGAGGATTCCTCTCTTTATCTTTCAAAGTCTTTACTCACTGTCGTTTCAAGGTTCCAAATTTCTGGTTTTAACACAGACCTTCGATCTCCAATATTTTAGATCCTCTTCAATGGAGGATAGGTACTGGTATTTGTAAAGAGTTTCTCACCCTCAATAGGACAAGTTTCACTCGGTTAATCATTTAGAGGGGGACCCTCGAGTGCTAAGCAAATCTTGAGTGCCAGTGGCCCTGAATAATATCTTGAGCGACACGTGTTCTTCAACACGGCTAAGTTACTTCTAGAGAGAGACCATATCATTTTAAACCTTAAAAACTATTTTGCAAAATGTTGCTTTGGAATTTGAGCGATACAGTTCTGAAGACGTGTGTCACTTTCACACAAGTTCCAATGAGCAACGCCACCATCCTATCGTCATTCTAGATAAGACAAAAACCCCTTTAGATAAGTTAGAAAGCAGATATTTTATAAGTCGGTGAGGTTTTCACCATGTGCCTTCCATTCAAAGAATCCGTCTCAGACAACCTTTTTAGGGGACAATTCACTGTATTTTGCTGAATCCATTATTTTGAAAGAGAACTCCCTTTGGCGGCTATCTTCATTCTAAGAAATCAAGTACCACTGTACCCTTACAGAGTGATCAATGTATTCTCAAATTACCCATGTAGAGAGTGTCTCGTCGGGGAATTCGTTTTCATGATCAATCGTCCCTAGTAAGGAGGGGTACCTTGAAATTCGTTAAGGTTCATAGCTACAGTAATCAATCCGAGTGCCTTCTACTTGGATGAACTCAAAAGTAGACATGTGAATTCCTATAAGGTAAAGGGAGATGACGTTCTCAAAGTCCAGGGAAAACCAGTCTTTCAGGAAGAATGTCTGAAGCTGGCGTGCTTTCAACTTTTAAAGCTCTTTCCACTGATGATTTGCTTTCTGGAAGTGAAAGTCCCAAGATATGGCTTGAAGTCAGTTCATGAGAATGAATGAAAGTAACTTCGAGCCCCAGTTGGTAATTCGGATGCATAAAAGATAGCATTCGAGGGGGTAAACCCAAATCCGTGTTCTTCGAGGATGATGGAATCCGTAGTCTTTTTGGGGTGACAAGCCCTTGACGAATTGATCCTCTTGGGGTGCTAGCCTGGAATTCGTCTCATGAGGAAGGAATATTCCTCCTTCGAATTCACCCTTAGCGGGAGGGAAAATACCTCATTCGAATTGACCATCTGGAAGTGGTTAGCCTAGAAAGACTTCCTTCGGATTTGTCCGTCGAAGTTGTCTCTCAAATCCGTCTGTTGATGTTGTCCCTCGGATTTCTTCATCGAGGTCATCACTCGGATTTGTCCTTCGAGGTTGTCACTCGGATTTGTCCATCGAGGTTATCCCTCGGATTATGTCCGTCAAGATTGTCCCTCGGTATGTCCGTCGAGGTCGTCCCTCGGGCCTCCTTGAATGAGAAGGGATATACCTGCTTGGTGATCCTTCAAAGCAAGGCATAAAAAGGTGGTCCTTTGAAGTCTATGTATGTGATCCAAGAATGACTCCTGAGTTAGAAGGTACAGAAAGTCCCCTTGAGGATCTTTCCTTGCATAAAAATACCTTTAAAACGTAAATGTATAGAATAAAATCACTCGAAGTCTGTTCTAG
>JAUPMG010307608.1:0-16434 GCA_031762675.1 Pachysandra terminalis
TAACTTCAAGAATGAGGTCTAGATGAGTGAGAACCATTATAAACATCAAACAATAATTATATGAAAGCAAGTGAAAATAAAGGAGTTTAGCATAACTTATCACGTATAATGTGAAAACATCAAACATCACTATTAAATGCAAATTTTTATGTCTAGTCATGCATAAAACAAGGGGAAAGAACTAAGGGTTGGGTTTATGGACTATTCCCTTGAGTTCCTTGAAAACTCACACTGTGGTGCAAGATTCAGACAGGCCAAACCTTTGGTTTGAGGGGTCTTATTTTGATCGGCAAGGTTATTGAGATAAACAACATGCTAGAACATAGGTTTGGGGATAATATGTAGTGACCTAAACTCCCTAATTAAAATTTCCCTTTTTATTTTGGTATTTATTATATTTATTTGCTATTTTATGTGCTTTTTATTTGCTATTTTATTTGTTTAGTTAAGCTTAGGAGTTATTTGTGTATATTGTATTTGAATTGGGTTTTTATGATATTCTAGATAAGTTAGGGTTTTTGGTGCAAATTCAATTTTGTTTTGAATTTGTGTGCAACGCTTGGTTGTGCGTTGAACTGGTCTTGTGGGATTGTGGCAACGTGTTATGTGGAGGTGTCCTTGTTGTGTGGGGAGTGGGAGTGTTAGTAGGGGAGGTTACTCCCTAAACCCTCCATTTGCTGGTTCGTCCTAGAGAAGAGGAGAAGAGAGTTTTGAGAGAGAGTTGAGAGTTTGGGTTTGAAGAGAGTTAGTGCTAAGTTGGGTTCTGGTTTGCTGTTCCTGTTGTAGTGAAGAAGTGAAGAAGAGTCTTCAGGTTTCTTTGTGTTCGTATAGCATCTATCATCAGGTAAGTACCTTACCTGTTAATCTCCTCTATGATCGTTAATTGCTGCTGTTTTCTGAGTGTATGTATACATCAAGTCTTCTTAATTTCTGGGTTTTTCCTTCTCATCTCCTTTAGTATCTAACAACATGTAAGTACATAATTGTATTTATCGATTTCTGTTTTTAGTAATTCGATTAATCCGATAGATGCGAACCAGATTTTCTTTATGCAATGAATGTTCAATACATGGATGCAAACCAGATTTTATGCTATTCAATGCATGAGTTCTTATTTATATATGTCCTAAATTATATATGCTGATTTCTAGGTTATGTTTTCCGAATTGAATTATAAATGGCCATATATATATCCATTAGAGTATTGCAACATTGAAAGAATTCAATGTAATGCTTTTGTTCTATTTTTCTAAGAAACAATTTTTAAGCTTGATTGAATTCTGTTCAGGAGGTTTTCAATCATTAAATTTTTAATGTTTTAAATTTAATCTTATTCTTATGATAGTTGTGAATCGAATGGAAGACCCAAGGTGGTTTTGGGATGGATTAGGAAGTCTGGAAGTAACATAGGTTGCAGAACAGAGCCTCGGCTCCCTGTTTTGCTGTTAAATTTCTGAAAAACCTGTTTTGTTATTAAACTTAAAAACCTGTTTTCTGTTAGCATTAAAAACCTGTTTTGCTACTAGTTTTAAAAACCTGTTTTTGGTATAATAAAGTGTTTTTAAATCAGTTTTCTGCTATGTAGAGTTAATGGACAGATACGGGTTGATGTGGGTTGGATTTGTTGGTTAAGCGGGTGGTTTCTTTGTGACCTTGTGGGGTCTAAGGAAGGCCCTGTGCTTGTCGTGGAGGCCATGTGTTGGTCAAATGACCGTTTTACCCTTGTGAAAGCTTTATGCCTATTTTTGGGCACTTGATCATATTTTAGATGACTGGAGTAGGGTAGGGTAGTGTGGTGACTGGGTTGATATTGTTGTTATTGGGTTTCGTGAGACCAATTGGAAGGCTGCGAGCCTGTTTTTTTGGCAACCTGCACTTACCCACTAGCCTGTGCCCATGGATTGTGAGTAGGTGGTTAGACACGATTTCCGATGTTTTGTCACTATAGGATGTTTGTGATGATTTCTAAAGAATTATCAACGTGTATGGGCGCGTGGATACTGTTCTTAGATCGCATCACTAGGATCCTACTACAAGTAATAATTGCATTCATACTATGTTAGCTCGATTCTTAAGGGACCCTAGTAGAGAAATAGAGGAGTACCAAGTGTCTCTTGGTTGGTTGCCATTACCAGTGGTTGAAAGATCCACGAAATAGGGATAGAGTGCTTGCGAGGCTCTATATGGTTTTACTGGACCACGAGTATTGTACACTCGTTAATACAACATATGGTGGACTTCGTACCATGGGTTAGCGCCCGGAACGAAGGAAGGGACATCCGGCAGTTCCTGGTGACCTTTGTCCCGAATTGATTATGATTGAAGTGTTACATTTGGAAAGGGGCACCTTAAGTATTAAGGCTAACGTAGGCATATTCATATCATCCATTGAATCTGAATTGTTTGAGCATAACATTAGCTCATGTGAATGGCATAGATATCATATTCATCTCATAAATAATCTGCATATCATGTTCAATTCTATCTTGTTTTATCTCATTAAATATTTGATTTATTGGATTTCGAGCATGATGGTTATGTACTTATATGGGCATTCCAAGCTCACTGTAATGTTTCATGTTGCAGGTTGAGCTAGTATGAATGATTATGAAATCAGTTGCCGCTATGTTTTATTCTTCTTATTTCGCTTTGTGTTGTGTAACATTTGGATTATGGATTTAATACACTTTGGATATTTGGATTTTATTTAGTAATTGTTGTAAGGCCCATCTGAGTGCCATTTATTGTAGTTTACTGCCTTTCCTTTCAATTGTTAGTTTCTGCTACTTTGAGATGAATGAGAATCTAGTCATTTTTATTTATCCTTGTCTTGGTTTGATATGACAATCCGCGGTCCAGAAGTGGATCCCGAAGGTCTCACCTCAAGATTTGTGCCATTTGCCTAGGGATGCGTGTACAGATTTTGAGGCGTGACATAATACACTTGCATATAACTTAATATGCAAATTTGGATTAAAGGAGCCTCTTGGTGACGTGCTCGGTGAACCTTTGGCACGCCGAGATTTGCATTTTTGTGCCAAATAAAATGAGACCTTGGGAACTGGTCCCATTATCAAAACGGATGTTATCTCGATTCTATAAAGTGCTTCGACGGGGTCTTCGGCGTGCCTAAATAGTTCTCAGCGACAAATCCAGAGACCCAGAAATCTTCAGAGAATCTCGGCGAACCTTTCAGCGCGCCGGGATGGTCGCCGAAGTCAATTTCTGCTCATTTCTGGGTGAGATTTCACCCAGAAGTCGCTTTCCTCCAAAGGGAACTTAGTATATGGTTTTAAGTCCAAAAATTTAAGTCTAATACAAGGATTGGTTGATTTCCCCCAAATTCTTAAAACTTAGAATTTATATTAAATGTCTAATTCAAAGAGTTGTCAATCTTGTTTAGAAGATCGATTCTAGGGATAGGAACCCCTAAACACACAAAAACTACCAACTAAATCCGTGGGGGAAGAAGAACACAACTCACACAAACTTCCCCACAAGGTCACAACATTGGGAGAATAAGTAAACACACGAATATTGAAGGTGTACTTAACTTGGGGTGTGCCGGGTCGCGTTCACGGCTTCTCCACTGCGTGGCTGAGAATCTTGTGTTTCTCCTCTTCATCTCCATGAGCTCTACAAGGTTGAGAAAGCAAAAGAATTTAGGTTTAGAGCTTAAGTTTTTATTTATAACCTATGAGGATAAGGGTGAGATTCAAAGTAAGTATGGGGGAAAAATAGGGCTTCTAGCTTTATCTTTCTAAATTGATTACTAAATTAATTTCTAATGGTGTAAGTTCACTTAGGGATCTCATACGAGTCTTCTAAGTTGTGCAACCTAATTATTAGCTTTCTAATTGATTTTATCCCTTAGTTATTCGATGAATTAGGTCATTATCTTAACTCTACTCTTTAAGTCTATAAGGTCAACCAAATCAGTTTTTTGCGTGTTTAAAGTGATGTCTAGTGTGACTCACAAGTTCTAAGGATTCTATGAAGATTAAAATTAGTTTATTCATGAGACTATTTTCTAGATGATCATTTTACCTTAATATTTTGAGTTTTAGTTAAGAAATATTAGCTTATTACACAAGCAACCAACAAAACCAACTCAATAGAGACAAATGCATGAGATTCTCCCAAGCATGGAGACCCATGCCTCAATTCTCATCTCAAACCTCCAATCTAACTACCATCATCTAAGCCCTTGGGTTGAATAGTTAGTGGGAGTTGGTATTCCCCACCACCAACTCCCTTCTCTCCTTCAATGCTAGCCACACGAACAAACACAAATGCTAGATTAAATCCTGTCCACCCATCACAAGTTTGATCTAAATGATCCACACCACACATCCAAAAACTAAAATGGGCCATTTTACGGTGTGTAACACCAAGGCCTGCTAAGTACAACACACTCGATCGCGTGGTCGGATTAACCCGATCGACTATCCAAACAAAAGAAAACAATCATCACATGGTCTAAAATATAATTATACATAAATCAGAAAGGTTTAGGCCGTTACATCATTTTATTTCTTATTTAACTGCTAAGTTAAGTTATCTGACCTACACTGCCTCCTAGGTTTATCTGGTTAATCTGATCAGTTTTAGTGACTTAAGGAATTTCTAGTGCGTCTTATAGGATTAAGGATTTTAAGGGTTCTAATCCTAATTAATAAATGAAATTAAATTACTAACTCATCAAATTACCATTTTACCCTAAGATCTCAAGTTAAGATTTTTAGGGATTATTGAGATTCTTACATCCTACCTTCCTTAAAGAATTTCGTCCTCGAAATTAATCTAAGTGATCCTTAAAGTTAGGTTTCTAATCTAATTGCTCAAGTGCCCCCTTACAACCCAAGCAAGCATTAAAGTAGAACACCAGACTACTTATTGTAATCTACATAATTCTATGATTACTAATACTGACGTGTAAACGTAATTTGTGCTAATGAAAACATATATTAATGCGAACAAAATTTACCAATTGCAATAAGTGGCATAATTGTATGTACGATAAAACTATTTGTGAATAACTGTGTTTACAGAAACAAATATGTAACTTGTTAATGAGTAAATGATGCACTAATGTAATTATGCTTTGAAATAACCATATCATAATTACTACTACATGTGTGTGTAATCTGCTAATGAATTGCCAATGCTATTAATAGTAACATGTCATGCAAAACGTAACATACATTAAAATGAGTCAATCCAAAAACACCACATTTAAGTGCAAATATAAAATTATTGATACAAATGTGCAAAATCGATAATGAAAATGATGATTTAATACGTGTGAGAAAAAATGTATTGTACAACATAACAACATACTAAGTACACATAAGAATTGTGAGAATATATGCTAAAATAAAATTAGTAATTACAATCTGATAAATAGTCTGTGATGTGTATTGTCTATAATCTAAGCATAAAGTAACCAATTGTTAACAATATAACAATAACAATTTTAAAACTATAAACCATCAAATATACTATACTACTACTAATGCAAATCAAAAGCGACCACACAATATCAATGAGTACTGGATCCCAACTCATCTATTATAGTGTAAGAAGGAAACTAAAACATGCCACAAGCATTACATCTGAAAAGTTAAAACACCTAAGGTAAAAACATTCGAAAATAACACATCGAAAGAAAACATCTAAAGGTATCTCAAAGGAAATCATCAAGATTATCTAAGGATAATCCTCAAAAGGAGAAGGTGGTGGAGGCATGATGGCTAAGGGTGGAATGACATTGCTAGCCCTGTCACAGTCGAAAAGGTTCTGGAAAAACTGAAAGGTTTGAAATCAAAATCAAGTGTTTCAAAATTCTAGTAATATCGAATGAAGCAGGATGAAATTCATTAACATTAACAAGCATTATGAAGAGGGAAAAAATTCGATCGACACACGCTGGAAAGAAATGATGAATCATACATCCAAAATAAACACCATATGCAAAAGTAGAAAATAACAACGGTTACACTGAAAAGAAAATGACTAGTAGTTACGTAAATAAAATAAATGATGACATAAGTAACCCATAAAGTAGGAAAATACAATTGAGAAAAAGATGTAGTAAAATATTAGAATGAGAAACTTATTTTCATTGAGAAATAGAATGCATTAAAAGGTCGATAATATATATGTATAGATATTAATGATCTGTGGTAGTGAAACAAGGAAACGCATATAATCACATAAATATATATAAAAATACGTAGTGTGTGGTTATCGATGTTGTTGAGAAAATGTAAAGAAATCAACAAAATAAATGGAAGGTTGATGAATGAATGTAAATACAAAAATGCCAAGTGAAATTAGTAATAGCAATTGTGAAAATACAAATGAAATCAAAATAAATAAGAACAACCTAAGGTGTTCTAAAGGCGAGAAAAGAATGGGACTAAATGCACGTGCTCAATTCTAAGTGAACAAAAGTAAAATAACACAAGATTATTAACATTAACAAACATCACATAGAGGAAACACATTGCATTATTACACTAGAAAGAGAGGGGCCAGTGCAAGCTACCTAATAAGCATACAATATTAAGAAAGAAACAAAGGTTAAATACACTGTAAGAAGAAAACCCAAAAACATGCGGAAAGGAAAACAACACAACTGAAGAGCATTTAAAACACCTCAAGAGAGGTGGTCATAAAAATTCTAAAATTCTAATATTTATCAAAATATAAGAAGCCAAAATATTACATCAAACCATCCAAAACAAAGATTTAAATATTGATTAGATGAACACTTAGATTCATCAGGATATGGGTCTCGGTTCAAATCTGGCATGAATAGTGACTTTTCCAGACTTAGATCCAATTAGCAACTTGGTGTGATTATATAAAATGCTTTATACATAATAAAATGAAGTGATTAAATAATTGCATATTATTATTTTCTTTATTTAAATATAATCTAATTCCTGCCAAATTATCAAATTTCTCAGTCCAATGCATTTGCAACTACATTGACCTTAAAATTTGAAATTTTGTTAGTATTAGAGTTCTAAGTACTTTTTAAATAAATTCAATCAGCAAACATAAGCCTTAAATTATCACATCCTTTAATAATATGAAAATCCAGTATACTTAACAGAGACTTCATCCTAGTAGCTTCTACCTTGGAATTCTCAGAAACAGTAGTATTTCCTGTCCCTGATTATCCATCTGGAGTTGCTAGTTAGGACGCACAAACAACAAACATCGCTCCTCACAATCTCACATCCTATAGATATTTAATTGCCTTAACCCCTACAAATCCTAAACTGAAGGTCAACCTATAAGGTCCTAACCTGGAGTTCTATGAAAATCGTAGCATAGTCTTAGAGGAACTTAGGTTTTGATACCATTTTTGTCACGAACCAACTAGAAAATCCCACTTTCTGACACTTCTGATTTATTTGTAACTCTCACCTCATATTGCTTTGGGAGTGGAAACAATAGTCAAAGCATAAGCGGAAGATAATAATAGTTCTAGTAAGATATAAGTAACTAGCTTTTGAAATCTAAACCTGACAAGTTCTAAAAGAAGAAAGTCTAATTCTAGACTAACACTAAAGTTCTACCATATTGCGGTACCCAAATCAGGCTCTCTCTTCGTGACCAAACTCCTCAACCTGAAAGATCCTCCTTGATGTCACTCCCTTCAGTTGCCTACTCGACTAAAGATCCTGAAAGTTGTTCGCTAAAAAGCGTGAGCTATAACAGCCAGTAAGTAAATAACTTCATAATTGTTCATGATTAACTTAGAGTCAAGTCATTAGTCAATATATCCAGTCCGCACAATAATGAAATTTAATGAAATGAAATGCATGAGGTCGAGTATTTATTATGCATGCTGTGCACCTAATTCAAAGTAATCACCAAGGTGAGCTAATCAAGCAATCTAGTATGCAATGTAGTCTGTCAGATAAGTTAATATGGCATGTTTCCTCTTGATCCCAATCTCTATCCAGGATGTCCCATCAATGTGACTTCATCCCCGTATTCATGGCTATCGGATAGGACTATTCTATTTGTACATCATAGTTCTATGGGTTTCAACCAAGGAGACACAATCCCCCCACTTATTTTTGATCAAGGGTCAATTCTGAGGTTTTCACCATTGTGAGTACGCCCTCAGAAAATCATGACAATTAACATACTACAAAATTCTCTCTCATATATCATACCTCCAAGATTTCACCAACGTAAGTATTCTTGGGTAAAGTGCCCTTGGGCAATAAGTGAGCCTGTTGGGGTAGCTAACCCCTCAACTCACCCTCGCCACTCTCCTCACTAGATGTGGAATTCACATCAAATCACTTTTATTCAACTCACAAGGCTCAACCGCGTGGTCTTGGAAGACAGGGTTATTCTCTTTGACCAAGCTATGGTCTTGAGTCCATGCAGTGCATGTGTAGAGGTGCACGCCAGCTAATCATTCAGTTTATAGTGTACAAGGTGCATCATAACTAACTAAAGGTTTTATTCGATGCGTCCTCATACATTGAGATTCAACAATACATAGAACTAAGTCACAATGAAAGAAATGCATATCAACCAAGTTTGAGAGTATATATCAACAATTTGAATTGCAAACAATGTGAATGTGCATCAAATATAAGACATCAGTTTTGAAGGTTAAACATTTAGGTTTGGCAAGGTCCTCGGCGAACCGATCTAAGACTCGGCGACAATTCCAGGGGCTTCATTCTCGGTGACCTCTTCGGTGCACCAAAGCTAGCTTGGCGCACCGAACTGAGACTCGGCGACAAAAACTGAAAGTTAGGAATAGATCCAGAAGCTCGACGACCTGTTCGGCGCACCGAACAGTCCATTGACGGGCCTAGGAGATGTTCAACGAAGCATTCAGCACACTGAGGAGGTCGCCGAACGTCGCGAACCAGCCAAATCAGGGGTTTTTCCTGAAAGGAATCGGGGTTTAAATCATTAGATTAACGTAACGGAAATTAAAATTTTAATTTAAATCAATTTAATCCCCAATAACTTGTCCCTGAATTCTTCCGTAATATACGTAAAATAAATACTTATAATTGAAAAAACAATCGTTTACCTTTTCCGTGTGCTTTAGCCTACTAGCCGGTTGAAGCCCAAAGCTTTGGTTCTCCAAGGGTGGCACAAGTGTCCCGCCTCTAACGATATCCACACGGAGTATTAACTCAGATCAATGGATTTCCAGATTCGATTGTATCTCATACAAACACTGAAAAACTCTAAGGGAAATAGGGTTTGGAATCCTATGATAGTAGGTTTCCAAAGCCTCTTGCTGTGCAACTCCAAGACGTAAAAAACGTCTCTTTTCTTTTCTCTGATTTTTCACACCAATGAAATGGACGGCTAGCCCCTTTTTATAACCTATTCCTTGTTAATTGCACTTTGACCCCCAAACTTCTAAAAAATTCATTATTACCCTTATTCTTTCTAAAAGACCATTATGAGTTCAATACTTCTTTGTGTGCGACCCATTAGGTTCATATCAAAAGCTGGATTTTAGAAAATATTAATTAATCAAATAATTAATTAATTAAGACTGAAACAATTCCAATTTTGCCGCTGTAAAAAAATAGTTTCTTTATGACATTTCTACAAGCTTTGGTTAACGTCTACCAACATGCCATAGCTATATCCAGTTGATAGGAATATAATCCGGAGAACCTTCCCAGTTGTAATTATCATGCTATTTGATTTTTCTATCTTGGTGATCCCGAAAGAACCAATAGGTTATCAAGAAAAGTTAAAACCCCTAGTTCGATCATATGTATTTGATTGACAATATAATTCATCTTGAAATACCAATTAGAATCTTATCCCAATCATCACACTGCCCCGGCCAGAATCTTAGTTTGAACTATTTTAAATCGAATCACATAGGACACATCCCTCTTTGCTTAGGGCGATAGATCCTATCTTGCATACTAGAGTGTTCACTTAGATGTTTCACTATACCCAATGAATACCTTTGAAGTTTCATGGTTAGAAATCAACACTTAGTATTATTGAAGTATAGCAACCCATCTGAATGACCACCCATTACCTTAAGTCTAAAGATCACAAGCACCATCACAACTTAGATATTCCACTTTGACTTTAAACAAAATTACCATGTGGAATATCAAGGATGATCACACTCAGGCCCTTACTACAACTTAGTAAGTCCCCTCGTGGTTGTTCTAGTGTCTCACACTAACGGTTTTGAGATTCACTGTTCTCTAAGAAAAAACACCCCACAAGCTAGTCTAACCAAATTGTTGAGTACCAATTCAACAATTCTAAACGACTAGGAACATTTAGGATATTGGTTACCAAAATGTCTACGATCTCACTCCTTTTAATAAACATTAAAAGCTAACACATTTTCAACCCAATATCCATGGTACTAACACCAACATGATATAATATCAAAAGTGCCATTTTATTTATGAATACTTGAGATCGTCATTTTACAGAAATTAGTCATTAAAAGAAAAATACAGATTGACTATAGGGCTTATCTCCAACATTTCCTACCAAAGTGAAGATACAACAAAGGAAACACTAATCCATGCATTATCAAATCAAATCTATCACATTTCAACCCACCCAATAACATGGTTTTTCCACAACACACAAATCAACACATCCAAATCAATTTTCTTAGCATTTGAGAGTTGCATGAACTTGAAAATAAGGGAAACAACCATGATTCTACTTTAATCAAGAAACAAACATGAATTTATCTACTTACCTTAGCAAAATGCAAGAAAAATAAGATGAAATCCCTAAGCATGAAAGTCTCTACTCCTTTCTCCTTCAAGCTCCCAAGCAACTAACAAAACCAACTCAAGAGAGACAAATGCATGAGATTCTCCCAAGCATGGAGACCCATGCCTCAAGTCTCATCTCAAACCAATCTCAACCCTCCAATCTAACTACCATCATCTAAGCCCTTGGATTGAATAGTTAGTGGGAGTTGGTATTCCCTACCACCAACTCCCTTCTCTCCTTCAATCCTAGCAACACAAACAAACACAAATGCTAGATTAAATCCTGTCCAACCACCACAAGTCTGATCTAAATGATCCACACCACACATCCAAAAACTAAAATGGGCCATGCTACGGTGTGTAACACCAAGGCCTGCTAAGCACAACATACTCGATCGCGTGGTTGGATTAACTTGATCGGTGATCCAAACAAAGGAAAACAATCATCATATGGTCTAAAATATAATTATACATAAATCAGAAAGGTTTTCGTCGTTACATCATTTTATTTCCTATTTACCTGCTAAGTTAAGTTATCTGACCAACACTGACTCCTAAGTCTATCTGGCTGATCTGATCAGCTTTAGTGACTTAAGGAATTTCTAGTGCGTCTTGTAGGATTAAGGATTTTAAGAGTTCTAATCCTAATTAATAAATGAAATGAAATTACCAATTCATCAAATTACCATTTCTAGTTCAATCATCTGGTGTGAAACAGAAAAAATCTTCCAACCATATCAGATTTGGGATTTGAAGCCAACTGAAGATTGGGAATTAACCGAAGAAACAGTGACTTCCACTAATGTTGCTCAACATATTCATCTAGCAACCTACTAGACTGAAAATTTCATCAATCTTTCACAGGAGGCCAGAGATCTACTTTGTCAAATGAATTTCCTCATTGCCTCTTTTGCTACTGATGAAAGAAGAATTTTTGTAACCCAAATTGCCTCCCCAAGTTGGAATTTTAAAATAAAAACTGTGACCAAAATAGTCTCAAGTGGAGGATCAATTGAAGAAAGACGAAAGAATGAACCAAATTTAAACAAAATCTGGTCACTCTTGAATAATCTAGTTCAAAAACATGAACTCGATGTTCCTATAGGGTTTGCTATTGAAGTAGAAGAACTGGAAGAATTCCTTAACCAACAGTGGATTCAAAGTCCTACTTCATCCTCATACATTGGAACTGATGTCTTCGAAGACAACGTGTATTATCACAATCTGGAAAACGCAATGGAACCATAAACAATGGAGCTGGTTTGAAACAAAGAACTGTATCAAAAACCCTGTTGTAGATCACTGAAGCACATTCTTAAAGCAGAAATCCTGTTGCAGATCACTGAAGCACATTCCTAAAGTAGAGAATTTGTTGTGGATCACTATAGCGCATGCTTGTAGCAAAAACACTGTTGCAAGCACTATTCATGATACTGTAGCAAAAACACTACTGCAAGCATAATTCATGGCACTCTAGCAAATCACTGTTACGGAGCGCTGTTCATCTCATTTCATTACAGTGCAAAGTAGACAAAAAGTCATATTTTGGTACAATGATGACATTTAATAACCTGGACAGCTGTATTTCTTCATTTATGGACCACGACAGCTGGCGTTTCTCTCGCACCTTCTCGCACCTTCAAGAATTCAAGCATAATTTATTGAAGTTGAAGTCCAACCATTATAAATAGACTCCTTCAGCACCTGAAGAAACAACATCTGACAACCATCTTCTCTTCTTTTCTTATTTTCTAAGCTTTTTGTCTTTCTTGTAATAACTCTTTTCTTCCTTTCTTCTCTTATAACCTTCCTCTCAACTACCTATTGTAAATGGTATTAGAGCAGTAACGTGTCCTGTATATTACAACCATCAGTGTTTGTATATTACAACCGTCCTCTGTAAGTATGTTCTCTAATGTTTAATTACTACATGAAGTTTATGCTGTTTACATACCTTGTGTAAAACTTATATTAAGTTTAAAAACTTTGTGATTATATTTTTCAGAAGTTTTTCTTTACTTTCTGTATTTAATCTTCATTACTATTGCATTTTTCTTTGGTTTTTGCTATGGTAAAACCCATAAGTTTGTTACAGTTTCAAAGCCCATATCCCGTTGGCTGATTTGCTAAGTGTAGTGTAGGCTTTAGGAATCTGGTTTTAGGCACCTGAAACATCAAAGTAACAGAAGGTCTTAGGTTCCAATCCCAGTTATGGAAGAAGAAAAATTACCAATAGTACATGAATGTTTAGGTACATGGGTAGGAAATTCTGAAGAAGACTATAGTCATATGGTACATATTGATAAAAAAATCTGAAAACAAATCTAAATATTATTAGTGCAACTTTAAATACTATATCCAATATGTTAGATGGTCTAATTAACCGAATCGACCATAGACAAACTGCACATCAGCACTATATCGAGAAAAAACTCGATTACATTGATTTCTTCTTAAACAAAGAAGAAATCAATAACACTTCTGGAATGGATTTTCCTGGTGACAACAAACCACCACGATTATTCTACGGAAACAAAGATGAATATCATAGTATTAAAGAAATCTAAGATTATTGGCGAGATATTTACAAAGATTCAAAATTTTTGGTTTTTGAAAAAAATGATATTTTAGAACAAATACAAACCACGTATTTGCAAAATGAAGATTTATTGCTTCATTTTAACTATTCACTTGATCTGACATCAGATTCTAGTGAAGATGAATCTAATGATTCAGAAGATTCTCATCATTCTACTAACATGGTAAATGATGAAGAAACTAGTGATGCGGATAGGAAAAATATCACTACTCCAACACACTCAGCCAGTTCTTCAAAACAGAGAACAGTTGAAATACCTTCACCAGAATCCTTCAATGAAGATGAATTCTATGAATCCCAAAAAGATTCAATTCAAATAATTAATGTGAAAGACGAACCAAGTCATTCATTTACAAAGAAAGTTGACTTAAATAAGTATCATGTACCAAACAATGGAACTTATTTAGATATTTCAAAAATCCCATTTAAAGATCAAATCAAAACAATTGATGATCGGGCGCAATCATTGTCCATTCTCATCACAAACTATAAAACTCTTTGTACCAAAGAAAAGTTCTTAGATTACATTGCTGCAACACTTCAAGGAGATGTGTTACAGTGGTTACGTCCATAGGAAAGATCCGACGAAGGTAAAAAGTAAAAGGCTGATCTTCTTCGAAATTTTAATTCCTTTGAAGATAAACTTTCTTGTTTTCCACATTAATTAAAGAAACTTTATGTGGATACACAAGCGAACAAAATCTTTAACAAGATGCAAATTACATACTTTCGAAACTTGAATTATGTGATATTTTTCACTTTGAAGAATTTGTCGAAACATTTAAGAAGTATTATTTCTAGATAGACCCTCCTGGAAATATACATTGGTTAGAACAATTTTTTCATAAACACCAAAACCCATGGAATGAACTGTCTCTTAAAACTTATCCTGACTGGTTAACCAAACAAGGAAAACCAGATATTTTATGCTAAAGAATAAACTATGTCTTAAGACTAATTTCATATCTATGCCTTAACCTGAAAGCCAAAAAAATAGGGTAGAAATCAATTCACAAACTATAAAAAATGACAACAATGTTGTGATAAAATCTTAAAAGAAACTTGGAAGATTAGATGTAATCCACCAAGAACAAAATCTTTTAAGAAGAAAAGATTTATTTGGAAACCTTGGAAAAAAAACGAAAAAACTCTTTCCTAAGAAAAAATATATTCGCAAAAAGAAACAAAAAAACTCTACACCAACAAAGTGTAATTGTTTTGTTTGTAATGAAGAACGTCATTATGCGAATAAATGTGACTTTTTTGTGTAGTATACATAGATGATATACTTGTATTTTCCAAATCCATGGAAGAACAAAAAAATCATCTGAAAATCATTTGTGAAAAATTCCAAAAATACGGAATAATTCTGTCACTAAACAAAATTGAAATTGAAAAGATTCAATTGATTTTTGGGTATAGTTTTAAACCAAACAGGAATAAAACTACAAGATCATATAATTTCTAAAATATATGATTTTGCAGAAGAACTTACATGTAAAAAACAATTACAAAGTCTTCTTGGAATCCTAAACTATGGACGTAATTTTATTCAAAATATATCTCAAAAAGAGATACCTTTATTAGTGAAACTCAAAAAAGACGTTTCCTTCTCTTGGACTAATAATTATAAATTATTACTCCAAAAACTCAAACAAGAGATTAAAATTATTCCACAAGTTTATTTTCCTCAACAAGAAGATAAACTCATCTTGGAAACAGATGCCTTCAATAACAGTTGGGGTTGTGTCTTAAAGCCATTCCAAAACAATTTTGGAACGATTCAAGTATTCCAAGCAATGGAATAACAACTAGGAAAAATCCTATCCCAAAAAAGCTACAAAAAGAAGAACTAATTTGTGGATATAATTCTGGAACATTTAAACTAAACGAACAAAATTATATCATATATGAAAAAGAACTGCTAGTGATAAGACTAGCAATTAAAAAATTTCATATTTATCTTGCTCCAGAACATTTTATTGTCCGAATTGATAATCAAGCAGTTGAGGATTTTCTTCAAAACAAAAAAAATTGCTTACAAGGCCGAAGATTAAAATGGTATAATCAAATTGCATTATATTCATTTGAAGTTGAATTATGGAAAGGAACTAACAATTTTCTTGCAGATTTTCTTAGCAAAAATCCAAGTGACAAAGAAAATTCCTAAACAAGGAACTGCAAAGGTCTCTCAGAATTCCTAACCAAGGTATGATGGATAAGGGTAAAAAAACCCAATCCGACAGTTAGAAAACGATCGTTAAACAAACAGCTTTTCCAAAATTCTATGTTGTTTTTAAAGGACACAAACCTGGTATTTACAACAACTGGTAGGAATGTCATCACCATAGAAAAAACCTTTCGGGATCTCATTATAATATTTTTACAACTCTTCAAGAAGAAAAACTTGTTTTTGAAATGTTTAATTGTGAAGTTTCTAAACAAGAACCTTCACCTGTAAAAGATTTTTATAACCGTGGAATTCCTGAAAATATTTATCAAGAATTAAACGGAGTATGGAAAAACCATATTCTCAAAGAAAAATCCAAATTGCGTCAAAACGTGAGTAATTTGGCCAATTGTATTGCTAATAAACAGTTATAATTGAAAAATATAAATTGTTACTTTTCCAATTCATTAAAGAAATGAATTGGAATGGCAATCACAGTTTTGAACAAATCAATAATTTTCTACAGATAATAGATCTTTTAGAAAATTCTTTCCGTGACCGTCTCTTTTAAAAAATAAGAAAAATTTGCCTTTATGAAAAAGCACAAAAAATCCTTCTAAATGATGTTTTTCTTATAATTGATCATAATGTCTGGTCGACACTCTCAAGTGTAAGAGATAGAAGAAGTAATAATCCCAGTGAGTACAGGGTCGAATCCACAGAGAGCACGATTTCCAAAGCAAATAAGGGTTGTCACAGATTTAATGAGAATAATGGAATCCTGTTCTAAAACTATCAGAAAACTTGATGGAAAATATGGGTTAAATCAAAAGAAGAAATAGCTCAGGCATCGGATCGGATCTATGTTCCGATATGAATTCTATATAATCATG
>JAUPMG010307618.1:0-16434 GCA_031762675.1 Pachysandra terminalis
TCACTAATTTGTGGTCTTTGGTGTGGATTTGGGGGTTTCCCTCATTTCCATACATTCTAGGGTTTGGTTATTTGGATTTGACGAGTCGGATTTGGTCCGTAGGTAATTTTTGTGCAAGTCATTGGTTGTCCCATGGCTATGATGCTTTTTAGTAGGTGGGTGTGGTTTCTATACCATACTCCAAGCTTCTAAAATAGAAAACCACAATTAAATAGCATACTAATTTAGGATACTCAATTAAGCCTTCGCTGGATTCGATGCCGGTGAATGGTCGGAATAACGGCGGCGACAAACGACGCAATACGGCGGCTTGGATTTCTCCTTTGGCTCCAATTCACCATGAGAGAGAAGAGAGAGTTTGGATTTTGAGATATTTTGCTGAAAATATTTTAAGTCTAATATTTATAGTGCCTTGGTTAAGTCAGGGGTATTTTAGGTATTCGGTCAATATCTTCTTCGACAGAAGTTGTAAGCTTACCCCGACAGAGAGCGTTGTTTAGCGAGGCTAATACTGATGATCTGAGTCAGTTAACTCAAATTGGGATTTTTACTTATTTATTCCCACAATATTTTGAAATTGCCGGAATTACCGAGTTAAGGGAAAGTTTCCGAATTGCTTAATTTTCTGAAGTTAGACCTATGGATTGAAGTCAATGCTCTATTGTCTTCTAATCTAAGTGATTTGCAAGATGATCATAATTATCTGAATTAATTATACCATTATCCCCTTTATTCTGTTCTTCCTATTTTTCCTTGTCGAAGGACCCGATTATGTTATAGCCGAATTTCTTTTCGTTCTTCATCAATTTTTTAAATTACTTTATTCTTATATTAAACTAACATTAACGAAATCCATACAAAGCTCTCTTCAACAAAAAGCAAAAAATCACATAGCTTGTGATTAACCCGAACAATGATGTTGTCTATTGTTTTATTATTTTACTTTTTCCCCTCTTTCCTTGAACAACTATACATGTTTTGACTCTGCTTTATGTCGAGTGCTTCTTATTTGGGGTTAGGCTTCAAATGGTTGCAACTTGATCCT
Organism: Pachysandra terminalis; assembly: GCA_031762675.1. Lineage (NCBI taxonomy): Eukaryota > Viridiplantae > Streptophyta > Magnoliopsida > Buxales > Buxaceae > Pachysandra > Pachysandra terminalis. The sequence continues at coordinate 1,046 of JAUPMG010307618.1, forward strand.
CATTGTATTTAAATTCTTGTCTCCGAATTTGACATGCATCATTGTATTTAAATTCTAGTCTTATTTTATATCTTATGTATACTTTTAACCATATTATATACAGGTTATTACTTAATATATAACCATAATGATGGTAGCCTGACTCTTATAGTTTGAGAAAGATGTAGATTAGTGTGAAGCAACTGTGGTAACTGTGTTGTAGCAGAATTTTTTTTTTAACTTGGTAGTTATCACATATTATAATATAGATGCAATTTTCACAGATTATAGTTACATTAGCTATTAGTGATATTATTCAATAAATTTGATGAAATATATATTGTATATTAGGATCATGTTCAATTACAATCTAAGACCTGAAGATGCATCAGTCTTATATGCCTAGGCTAATTATATCTCTGAAAAAATTTGGGCTGAAGAGGTAAACTTGTAAAACTTTATTTACCTAACTTTTTTATGATTATTTGACCAAAGCTTTGTAATCGCTTACAATAACACACACACATATATATTTTTTTTGTTAGATAGGAGAGAGAGCTAATAGAATGTGTAGAACATAGCAAATCTCTTAAGGAATGGGACGTGACTAATCGTCATATGATCAATTTTATTGAAAGAAGTGGCTTGAACCCTCTTCATAAAATTGGGCATGTCCAATTAGATCGGCATTTGATTCATATACTTGTTGATCGATGGAGAAAAGAGACCAATACATTTTATGTGTTGGTGTAAAATGACCATAACACTTTAAGGTATCACATATATTATTGGTCTTAATGTGTCAGGCTTTCCAATTTTTGAAAATTTGAAGATGAATGCAAAAGTGTTGTGTAGGCACTATTTGGGAGTTGATAATGCTCAAGTAAGAAATTGACGAATATCACTAAAGTTGTTACAAAATAGTTTTCAAAATTTACGAAGAAATGCTTCTAGATAGGATATTGAAAACCACACACGTGCATATTTATTATACTTGTTGGGATATACCATCTTTGCAAACAGTACAAAAGCATACGTAAATCATATGTATCTTCAATTGTTTGAGGATATTGAAGAAGCAAGAAGGTATGCTTGAGGTGATGCATAACTTGCAACCTTTATAGATCTTTAGCAAATGCGATTTCTCCAAAGTGCAGGACCATTTGTGGGTACTTGACTCTTTTGCAGGTATATATATATATACATTTATGTTTAATTATTACTTATATATTTTAAATGTCATATGTTAATAAAAATTATTACATTGTACTGTTGGGCATATGAACATCTAGTAATTGGTTATCTTGAACCGTTTAACTCTACAACAAAAAAGAAAGTCCCACTTGCAATTCGGTGGAGGCGTCGGATTCCAGTAAACCTACACCATCATTATATGATCTAATGTCAGGAGCTTGATCTCTTTTATCTAGAACATGTAAGTATTTATATTAACATTCTTGCTTAATCTATCATTACAAGCTCTCACATATATTAGTATTTTTATATTTAGGTAGAGTGCAACCATATGAGGATTGTTATCCATTGACAATTCCTATAGAAGCATTAGCTTTAGAGATTTATGGTCGTCTACATGTGTGACTTATTTGCTTTAATATTATAGAGTTGAATCTACCTGGGAGATGTATATATGATGCAATATGGAGTGAAGCAAAGCATACCTGAGCACATACCACAATCAGAAAAAGTGGACTCATATGGGCATCATGATTGGCAGGAGATGATGAGGGTTAATATAGATGATTGGAATAGTCTAGTCAGTAAAACATGTTATGACATGAATGCAATAGTTCAAAAGGTACTAGGCTTTACATCAGATGAATATAAATGTTAGTTTGAAAAATAACAAGAAAGCGGATCCATCCTATTTGTGTTGCACGATACATGTGTGAACCTAGAGGGTATGACAATGGAGATGTGAGTGCATTAAGAGTAGAGTTGCACTCTATGATAATGGTGCAAAACTCATATTTTTTATACATCATAAAGTATTATTTTTCATGAACTAAATTTGTTCTTATTACTATTCCTAATTGCATCGTGAGACGCTTAGCTGTTTGCTTCCAACACTGCATACAATTATCAAAAATGAAGATGATAAAAGAAGGGACATTATGGAAGCAATCAACATCACTACTACTTTAGTAACATGATCAACAATGGTCATGACTTCAAAAAATGATGCTCCAACATTGACTACTACATTACCAGTGATAGAAATAGTAGTTACAGATTCATTAGTTAAGCATTCTTCAATCCATTATTTTTTTATCTACTTTTCACTATGTGGAGTCAATCGTATTTTTATTTTTGCACATTCTATTTTCCTTTTGTAAAAATATTCTGCAATCTTTGTTCTTGTTCCGTCAACCAATGATGCAATGGGGAGCTCATGTACTTTTAAGACAAAATTCATACTCTCTTTGAGGTTGATTGTGTCTACGTCATATCTATTTTAACGAAAGTAAGCCCTTGCCCAATGTTCTTTTCCAATTGCATCTATCAAATCATATGCATGTTGGTTAATTACTTTAATTCTTTCCAAAATTTCATCACATTCGATCGTAGTGTAAGCTCTAGCTATTTTTCATAACAAATCACGCAATGAATCATCCTTGAAATTACTCCAAAAGTTCTCTGATAAGTGTCAAATGCAAAAACTATGATGTGAACTCTGAAAAATCATAGGAATTGCTTTTCGAATAACTGCATGTCGATCCGTCATTAGAGTTAAAGGCCAATGTGTCTCTTTTGATAGTATAAACTCCCGTATGTATGTTGTAAACCATTCCCAACACTCATTGTTCTCGACCTCGGTCACTGCAAATACAATTGGAAAGATTCCGTTATTTCCATTGACTCCAACTGCAATTAATAACACCCCAAGAATATCCCCTCTTAGATGTATACCATCAATTGATAGAATTGGTCATAGATGACTGCAACATACACGAATACAAGGACCAAATGCCAAAAAGAAACACAAAAATGTAAAATTATCATTTCGGATCAAGTGCATTATGCACCCCTCATCTTTTTGATGTAATTCTCTCATCAAACCCGAAAAAATTTGATAAGACTCTTGGTATGAACCAAATATTGTCTCAATTGCTTTTGATTTTGCCCTCACTGCCTTTGACTAGGATATTGTAATGTTGAATCTTGTTTCAATTTTTAGTTGTAATTTCATGAAGAGGTGTATCTCAATGCCTTTCTATTCTCCCATTTATCTTCGATGCTATCCATACCGATGTTACTTGATGATGGTCTCACCCACCTTTTTGTTTATTGAACAAGTGTGGTTCTTATTATACTTTTCCACTTTAAAGGTTGGCAAGTTATGTAACCTCCTAGCATGCAAACGCCAAAGATGTCCATCGGTTGCATACTTAACTGTTATAATGTTTGGGGATGTAGTGATTGGAATATGCTCACGTTTTGTCTTGATTACAAAATCTTAAAGGGAATTTACTAGTGTTGTATAATCTGTGAAAGTGTACATCAGAAAAATTCAAAAAACTACTATCATCCATGTTACTATTGAGACCATCATCAATTTCCTCTTCCAATAGTTCAAGTAATTGTATAGTGGGGTTAATATAGAACTCATAAAAAAAATTTCATTTGATTTTTCAAAATCCTCATTCATATTTACAGTTGGTGTGCTACATCCTTGTGGTATTGATTCTTGCAACGTCGGTTTATGACTAGAATACAACTCTGGTTCAGACATATGATTCATAGGATATAACTCTATCAGACTATACCAAAGAAATACAATGAAAGTCATTAGTTTCAAAATTTAGGATGATATAAAACCACTTCTTTTATCGTCTCAAGTATACCTTGGAAATGATGAAGGAACATAACATTTATCGGGATATATGTCAATATTAGGACATTCATCATTTTCAAAAGAACATTCACCATCAATTGGAAACGAGTTGTCACACCTACAACTATCAACAATTCAATATAAAAAAAATGCATGTGGATTAATGATATGTAAATAGAGCATTGCTAGCTTTGAAAGTCAAAATTATAAACGTACCTTAAAATGCCATTGATATTTTTGGTAACTTTTTGTCATAATTTTTCTGTTTCTCTATATGATTACTTTGTGGTAAATCACAATTCCTACAAAATACATAACTGCGTATTAATCTTAAAGCTTATATAAAAGTTGCATTAGAGTGTAATGTGTATATATCTATATTGCCTTAAAGAAGGATTGCTCGCCTCTCAATGCAATTGTTTCTTGATGTAAATGATAATGGCATTACAATGCCGAGGGTACAAATCCATCATGATACTTAGTGACTTTTTATCCTCCACCTCTATAACAATTGACGTATGTTGGTCTACAAGATACCTACTCTTGATCTTCAAGTTTGTCATCTCGAGCGATGACTTTGACAATTCATACATTTTAAGAACAAAATCTGAATAACTAATATTCTTGTTAACTCGATCAGTTCTCATGTGTCCACCTACTTAGATAGGATTTTGACTTTCTTGTTGCAACATTCCATCATAATAACATATTAGTGATATATAAATAACATCCATTTCACTACAGGTATCTTATTTTAAAATGGAAAGAAAAAAAAAAAGAAAATATAAACCATGATTAGAATATTGAAAATAAATAAAAATAATAACAAGAGAGAAATAAATAACAAAGGCCCTTAACTTATAGAATATATACTAAATCATTAATGAATCTTCAAAAAAGACTTAGAATTGCACTTGAACATATAAGAAACATAATATCAAGCAACGTATCGAGCAAATACAAACCGTGCTTTGAAAGCTTGATAGTCTTTTCAAAGCACGGTTTGTATTAAGCTGTATTCTAAGATATTCAAACAGAAACATGCTTCTTTTCATCTATTGCATGAAAGTTGGGTCCTTATATATGAAAAAAATAAATAAAGAAGAAACAAGAACTGTTTCTTCTCTAGCATACTCTAATGGATCCTTCCCAAGGAAAAAAAAATTAGATAAAAACATGTTCCTTCCCTATAATTTGATTAGAGCTGGCAAAACACGACTCAACCCGTCCACTCGACCCGAACCAACCCGAATAAACAGTTCGGGTTGAACCCGACCCAACTCGTATGATCCGTTTACTATTATTAATTTTTTATTCTATTTTTTATTATTTTATTAATTAAAAATAAAAAAAATAATTAATTAATTAATTAAATTTTAAACGGGTTGGCAGATTCGATCAGTTTATGGGCGGTTTGTGTTCGGGTTAAAGTTTTTCTGACCTATTGGTAAACGGGATCGAACCTGACCCAATCCGTTTAACCCCAGCCCGATTACGACCCGACCCAGCCCATTGCCACCTTTAAATTTGATATAACACGGGGTCTTACCATTTAAAAAATTGATGAAGAACGAAAAGAAATTCTGCTACAGCACACTGAACACAGTCGGGTCCTTCAGCAAGGAAAACTAGGAAGAACAAAAAATAGAGGGCAAGATTTCGTGTGAAGCAGCTGTGGTAACAGTCGGGTTCAAACTCACCAAAATCAATATTGTACAGTACTTACCTTCACCGTTGTCGTTACGGTCGCCATCGTTATTGGAGCCCGTCGTCACTATCGTTGGTTCTCCAAAAGAAGAAGAAATGAACTTCCTAAAATCTGGTTTGAAGAAAATGTGATGCAAATGAGATCAAATATGATTTTTATCTTTCTTGTATTTTTGGATTTGTGAAAAAGAAGAAGACAAAATAAGGGTTTTGTGTTGAAAAGAAAAAGAGGAGGATACTTAGGTCATTGAAATGAAAGATATAGGTCGGAAAGGACTTGTTGTTAAAAGGCTATTTTTGATAGAGATTTTAATTCAAGGATGCTTTTGACATTAAGGTGGCGTTTGGCTCAGCTTGTGCTTATGGATCAACACTTATTGGGTAAGTGGCTCAATGGGAGCACTTATCCATTGCAATAAAAAGTGCTTACTTGAAACAAATTGCATTTGGTAAACACATTTATTTAAGTGTTTATGAAAGTTTAGGGGGGGTAAAATAAGTATTATAAAAATATTATTAAAGTTTAAAAATAAAATTTATTTAAGTGCTTATGAAAGTTTAGGGGTAAAATAGGTATTTTAAAAATATTACTAAAGTTGTGAAATAGCTTAATGCATAAGAGCTTGGGAGAAGCTGCTCTCAACAGCTTCTCCTTATGGGTAGCCTTCCTTTACTACTTATGGATACACACTTACCCATAAGTCCAGCCACACGTTTTTAAATTTAATAAGTACTTATATAAGCTATAAGCTGCAATAAGTGCTCATAGAAGCAATGCGAAACGCCACCTAAGTTTAAAACACTTATATTTTTGTTAAATGAGAAAACATATGTATTTTATTTTATTTTTTTTGCTAAAAGCCCTTATTTAATTAAAGAACCAACACGGTAAAAATCAGACATTTAAAGGGATGTGGTAGGGGTGGCAACGGGCTGGACTCGGGCTGGGCCACAATCTATAAATAAGAGGCTTAAACTATTTTGTTAATTCGAGACTGGCCCGGCCCGAGCTTTGGGATTAACAGTATTTGTCCAAGCCTTAAGACCTTGGATCATGTCTTGTCTAACAAAAAAAGGGAAATATTATGAATATTTCCTATGCCCGAATCTACAAATAAGAGCTATTTTGTTTCAGGACTAGTCCGGTCCGAGCTTCGGGCTTAGCAGTGTTTGCCTAAGTTCGCCCATGGTATCTATTTGCTAAGCCTGATCCTGCCTATGTTTGTTCAAATGGGACAAAAATATTATTATTTTGTTGCTACTAGAATTTGAAATCAAGCCTCCGCAATCTAAATATGAACTTCTTCTCACTAAGCTACAATCACAAGATAATAATAAGTTTAAGTAAAAGTTATATATTATTCAATAATCTCGAGTTAGATCGGACCGGACTACTGTAATATAAACCCATGCCTGGCTCGAAAAATTGATTGGGCCTTAAACTTCAACCCGACCCTATCCTACGGGCTATTAACTTTTGCCCAAACCCGCCTAAACATAAGACTGGACTGGACTGGTCAGGTCTGGCGAGTCACCCGACCTATTACCACCCCTAGATGCGGATCTGAAATTGACACTTGTCCACAGATAAGTCCCACTAAGAAGGTTGACTTATATTTCTAAAACCCTTTACGAGACTTAATAAACTCGAAACTGGCTTCTTCCTTGACTAATGATGATCACTCTTGTTTTTTTTGGTAGCCCACCGGCCTTTTTCCTTAACTAAAGCTTTTTCCTTAACTAATGATGGCCACTCTTTTATAGGGGTGATGTGGATCTGAGATGTGAAAATACCATTTTGCCCCTGATATTGTCTCACATCACACCAGATTGCCCGTTAGCTATCTAACATGCAATCCGGCTGTAGAGTAGTAGCTATTACCGACCATAACCAACTTCTCTGTGCTTTAAAACTTCTCCTATCTCGATATTAGAGCCCAGTTGTGAAGGCCAATAGTAGAAAATTTTCACTTATAGAAAGGTCCTTTTCTCCGCTTGGCTCGGTTTGAGCTCTCAGTCTCTGCGAATCCGCCATGAAAAGGGCCCGAAGAGGAAGGCAAGAACAACGTCTGCAACTCGACGAGAAGTGGACTGTTAGACCCCTTAATCAGGACCAAGATCTCAGACAACCCCCCAATTTCGAAATCCCACCTCCCCCTTCTCCGTCTCAAGATAGTCTCGAGTCCACAACCATACCCATATCGAGATTCATCGTTACATCCTCCAAAACAGCCTCGAATCGTCGAAACTCTAATAGTGTCTCTCGAAATCAACATACCCATGTCGTCGAAACAGAATTTCCTGAGAATTCTGAAGTGGGTTCTTCGTCCCAAGGCAAGACAGAGAAGAACCAAGAAGAAGAAGAAGAAGAAGAAGAAGAAGAAAAACCTATAGATGGATCTGTGTCATCTTCGACAACTGCTTCGAATGAGAAGGAGGATTTAATAGAGGCTTCTAATTCATTAAAGGAGGTTGATGATGTCCTAAATTGGTTAAAAAAGCTACAATTGGGCGCAGAAGAACCATGTTCGTCCGAGGAGCAGCTGAGGATCAATGACCAGTTGCAGGAGGACGAGGTATTCTGATGAACTTTGAAGTCTTGTATACATGAAACATCAGTTGGCTTGCTTTCTCAGCTTGTTTTAACAACGCTTAAATCCCTTTATTTGAATGGATATAGATGCAATCAAAAGAAGAAATATTATTTTCTTTAACTGGTTTGAAGAAAATTTTGAAATATAGGATTTATTGAATTAAAAGAAACCTATAATATAATTAGTAGTTTAGACTCTTAACCAAATAACCCTTAAAGTGTGGCTTATATGCTCCAAACAAGTGATCAGAAATTTGGTGAAAGGCAATAAATTGGTATAATTTGCAGAAAGGTTGTTCTATTATATTTTAAAAGAAAAAACTATAAATATGAGAAGAAGGATTAATTTGAATTTTCTTCTTATCGTTCTAGTCTAGTCTGGTTATCAATTACAAGCAAGATAGGCATCTTATTTTGAGGTTTAAATTGTTGTGAAGATTGTATAATCTGCAAATTAACTTGACTGTGCAACTCTAGCTGGAATTATGCACTTCCAAATACCTTTATGAATCTCTTACTGATAATATGATCTTTTTCCTTCAATGTTTCTTCGGCTTCTTTTGTTCAATTGCCCGCACATGCATGATTACACATTCATAGGATGATTGTAGCTGATATGAGGATGTTGAGATGGATGTGTGGAATGGCTAGGAACGAAAACATGAGGAACATATCCCATAGAGTCTAGGAGTAGTAAGAGATAAGATGAAAGAAATCAGGTTAAATTGATTTGGGTCTGTAAAATAGAGACCAAGGAAAGTGCCTATACATCAGAAGGTGCTAGAGGTGCATATTGAAGGATCTAAAAGGACTAGAGGAAGACCGAAAAGGACTTGGATGGAGTTAGTCTAGAATGAGTTGAATTCACATAATTTAACCAAACATATGTTTTCTGATGGATAGGATCAACGTTGTTAAAACACCTAGGTGAAGCTAGGCAATATACAGCCTGTCGCCTAGTCGATGAGGCGGTTGCCCATGCTGAAAGTTTTAAAATAATCCGTTTTATATTATTCTTAAGTACTTTACTGCAAGTTAAACAATAACACAAGCAATATTTTCTAAAATAATGATCAATGTGACATTTTGGTGCCAACATAGCCTAATGAAATGAGATATATTAGATGTTAGAATGAGATGAATTCCAATCAAAAAAGTAAAAATGTTACACGACGGATTCATTAGTAAATTATAAAACAGCTAGAAGTATTCAAGGTTACTTGCATGCCATTATGTGAAGGGAATGTAATGCTCACATGTCAAAGGAATGTAATAGTTATTATAATACATCTTATTAAAAAAGCATGAATAGGGCTAATTGAATAACAAAATTAAAAAATTAAAAATGCGCATTATCATAGCAATAATAATAACAACAGAGATTGAAGTTTGGGAAAAAAGCAGGAGATCCAGATACTTATAAAAATTAAAAAGAAAAAGTCAACAACAAACTGTGGAGTGTAGACAAGAAGTAGAGAGTAGGAAGTACTTTAGGAAAAAATGAAGAAGAAAAAGTGTCAAATGGTATGGTTAATTGTGGGGGGAGGGAAGAGAGAGAGAGGAATTAGGAGTAGGTTTCCTGTAAAAATAAAATAAAAGAATCCTAAAACTTTAAGCAACAGTGATCAATGTTAGGACCATAAAAGGAGAGAGAGAGAGAGAGAGAGAGAGAGAGAGAGAGAGAGAGAGAGAGGGCTTACCTGGTTGATTGGGCGTCGACTCCTTCATTTTCTAGTCAAATGGAGCCATTATGAGCTTTTAAATGTAAAACAAATGATTTAATTAAGAATTATTAGTCAGTAAAAAGCTACTATTATGTAATTAAGTAATAATTTCTTATTAATAACCTAAAACATTACTGCTTTCTAACATAAGTTATAAAGATAACAAGAATTCAAAATTATGCAATTAATTAGGCTAGGCGATCTTCTGACCCGAAATCATGCCTTGGCAGTTGTCTAGATGTCTAGGCACCTAGGTACCTAGTCGACCGCCTTTAACGACACTGATTGGGATAGCAGAACAAGATTTGTGTTACTGACCCCAATTAGTTCATATAAGACTTTGTGTTGTTGTTACTGCACATACCCCTTTTACATATGAAGTCGGATATCTGCATAACATCTTGTATCAACATAAGTATTCATTAATATTGTTAAAGGCAGCCGCTTAGGCAACTGAGAGGTTTTCTTGGGGCCTTGATGACACTAGCCTAGGTGACTGCTTAAGAGGGCTTTCGAGCCAAGCGGTCGCGTAGTTTGATTAAATAGTATTTATTTTATTTAAATCAAATAACTTTAATAATTATTAATATATTAGCTTTAAGTTTTAGCAAAATGATTTATAGTTACTATAACCTTTAACTAAATGTAATTAATTTATTATTAGTTAACTTTATATTTTTTAAGTTGTGGGTACAAAAGTCAAACATATTAGGGATTTTTTCATTTGGTAGTCGACAAGGAGGAAGTCTCTCGACTTGCAAGCCCTCAACTCCACTAGACATAAGTGTACCCTTCTTCATTCCCTCTCCTCTCATCTTCTCTCTTTTTCTCCGTCTCTTTTTTTCCTCTTCAATTGTTGCATGTTGACTTTTTTTTTTTCATTTTCATAAAACTCTCTCTCTCTCTCTCTCTCTCTCTCTCTCTTTTCAATGACAATCTAACATTAGTCTACACCCTAAGAATTTTTTATTTTCATTTTTAAAGTTCTCGTCAGTCTTGAAATTTTTTGTTTTTGATTTTTGCAGTCAGTACTAAACATTTTTTTGGTTTAGGTGTTAGAATGGCAACATCCAATATTTTAAAACAGAAATATCCACTATTTTACACATTGCATATCGAAAAATTTTGATATAGGGATTATTACCCAGGGGAGCAAGTACTGACCTAGGCGATATGTAGGTCTATCACCTAACTTTTCATAGGCATTTTAACAACATTGGTCTTAATTCAATACTTTCCTTTTCATGTCCTTAGTGTTTATATTGAATATAATTAACAATAGAAACTCTTAGAGTAAAATTAGTTTTTAGTAAGGCCACATAGTCAATGTGAACACTTGTTTGTAGTTCATACTACTTCCTTTGGGAGATGAATGGAAGACCTGATGTATCTTCATAAGCATCAGTTCATCTCCTATGTGTTTATAAAAATTTTAATATATTAAGTGTAAGTTTTAAGGATGGGAAAAGTTATTCATGTTTTGGTCATTTTTTTGAATTAGCAATTATGAGGGCTTTGAGCGGATGTAATATGGTTGCAATAGAAACAGATAATATAGGGGATTAAATGTCAGTACTCACAACTAATGGAGAAATTTGCAGAAAGGGAAAACAAGGGGTAATGTTTGCAAAACGCCATTTTTATTTTCATGCTAATTATGCTAGATCATTCGATGGGATCACTAGGGATCGTCACTTGGTGTGACGGTAAAAACCACGGGCTTCTAGCATGAAAACGTGGGTTCGAGTCTGAGCACAGCCACTTTGTGAAAAAATAGCAAAGGTTAGGTTTGTTGCCAGTCCACCCCTACTTGGAGCCTACTTTGGCGGGACCTACACCACGTTATGGTCCTTATTTGATGGGGTCACCATCTAATAAGTGGACTACATATATGTAAGTTGTAGAAGTACCAAATTCAACCAACAGACCTGATGAGGAAAAGCTGAAAACATGTTAATTTTTCCTTTTCACTGCCTTGAACCATTGTTTGAAAACTTATCATGTCTTCCAAGCAAGATATTTTATTCTCCAACCAATGGCTGTAAGACATGGTAGTGTTTCATCATCAATGCCCTCAGATAATTCTCATGTTCATGCCTTCTGTTAGTTTATACATTAAATATGGTCACAGTTGTATTTTGTTTAAATCACTAGTCTGACATTGTGCTTCCAGTTTTAGAGATATATATGATCTATAGCGGATGGTGTGAAAGATATTCCCTTTCTAGATAGATGTATTTTTTTTCTCATTTATAATTAACGAGACTATTAATATATGAAGAGGAAAGGTTTAAGATATGCTCACATACAAGGGTGAAGCTATTAAGGTGTAAATATTGTAAATAATGATTAGATGTTAATCTGCAGAGTAGTGAGTTAGTTAGTTAGTTAGTTTTCTAATAATGATTAGATGTTAATCTGCAGAGTAGTGAGTTAGTTAGTTAGTTAGTTTTCTAATTATGCTTTCTGTTACAACTAATTCATTGTAATAGCAGCTATATATATAGCTGGCTTCTGTATTGTTAAAACACAGAATAACAGAATGAAGATCATTTTGCTTCTTCTCTCTTCTTCTTAAGTTCTTCCTCTTCTTCTTAAGTTCTTCTTCTTCTTGAGATTAATAAGAATTATCGTTGGGATACGATATTGTATTTGGATGATTATGTATGTTGAGGTTATATGTATAGATGCAAGAAAGTTGTAGCTTCTTTAAATACATGGGCAGATTTGAGAAGGAGAGTACACATTGGTGCGAGGTAACATGTAGTTGGAACTCAGGATTATCGAGCTTGAATGATGCCCCATCAGTCATCATATATGAAACTCATAAAGTTAACATACTGAATACTTTATTTTGATTTTTTCCCTTGCTTTTTTCGTCATTCCTATCAAGGGGTTTGGATGATTTCTGACAAGGAAGCATGTCAGTAGTATTCTTGGAGAGTTAACTGGTGGAGTAACCCTATGGCCGCGTTCTTATAATGTTCGGAGAAAGCTATAGGTTGATCCTATTCTCATATTGGCATTTGGCAATTATCTCGTTTTTTGTTCATTGGGATTGTATGTTGTTAACTGGGATGAATACCACCTTATCTTCCCATGTGACTGGATCAGATAACAAGATGGTGAACCGATTAGCCAGGGGTGGTGTTGGAAGGTAGACAATTGTAGAATATCAACATTTATTTTGAATAGACTGGTAACTATGGGGATGCTATTCGAATTATAATTGATCTTACCCTATTCTGTATGGCCCTTTTTTGTTCTGATGTGCATTAGCTGATTTGTATTTCTCATCATCTCCCTTTGTACACATAGGGAACCTATCCCCATCTTGTTAAGTTGTTATCAATAAATGCTCTTTTTTGTTGCAAAAAAAATAAAAAGTTATTGGGAAACCAGAGACCGTGTTTTTTCTTTCAATTTACATCATTTGTATAGTTATCTAGTCTATGCCGTGTTGCCTTAAATTAATGGTTTCTTTAATATTTTCAGTGGCATCACATATTTATTATTTTTAATTGTACTAATAATTATAATTTTGCATGCAAATTTAGTGCTCGCATAGGCACAAGTTTGAAAAATAATTCCTACACTAAATCAACCTCATGAACATTAGTCTAATGGCTTCATCTGCAGTAGTTTGAAAAAAAATAATTAATATAAGATCTAGGGGTGGCAACACTTCATTTATAAAAAAGGAATTACTCAAATATATTAATGATTAATACATGATAAGAAAAAAGCACATTTCAAGCAATATAACGTATTAGTTACTGACATTGCAAAGCATCCATTTATAAAACTAATTGACAGTAACTTCTAAAAAAAATGAAAGCCCATCATCAGTTTATTAAATACTAATACTCCCAAATCTCCCATTAGCAAGGATAAAAACTGAACTAAGGGAATCAGGAGAGAGGTGGAGTAGAGCAAAAACAAAAGAACAAAGAGGGAAAAAAGAAAGATGTGGGCATCCAGGGGCTTGTTAGAAGTAAAAAAAAATTGAATGATAGAGATAGAGAGGAGAAAAGAAGAAAGAGAGGGACTTGTGGCTGGTGCTGCTCGGCTGCAGATTTGCAGTTGCAGCCATCGAAACAAAAATAAAATAAAAATAGTATAAGTTTCACCTGAAACTAATACGACTCGCCTGTTTCATTTTTAGGGTGGCTGATAGAACCTTCGGTAAAGGTATTGGCTGATGCCTTTTAAATTCTCTTTAATTTTTAATGGGTTCGGTCATTATCTAATACCATATTGGCTGATACTTACCGATATGTCTCGGTTTTGGAGGGGTCGATCAGAAACTGAAACTTTAAGCATTGTTTAAGACTAAAACTATAATGTGTTATACTTTTGCATTAAGCAAAGATTCATTTCCACGTACTGAATAATGATTACTAATTAATAGTTCCAATTTATGATAGTTAAAAGTTACAAGCTTAGACTAATTAGTTCCAACAGTGTTGCTTATTAGTTGATTAATAAGTTCATTAGATATTTAGTTTGATAAAACAAAATATGAGTTAGATAAGCTTTGCAGTTGCCTGGGTGAAAATTGTGCCTAGTTGGTCTGCCTAGGCACAATTTGCATGGGTTAGTGTCACCTTGGCCCTAGGAAAATTGCCTAGCCGCCTATGCAACTGTTTTAGTAACAGTGTTTGCGTGTATGTATTTGTGTAATTGGTATGACATTCTATTACTTGTAGAGCTAAACTCAAGAAAGACAAATTACAACATTGTCATACTCATAATAAGCATTTTCCTATGACTAGTAGACATGCAATGAGGTGGTCTCTTTGAAATGAGGTCTTTTTATATACACTTGAATCTTGTCACCCTCCTGTCATATGTCCTTTGGCACGGTGTTTATGATAAAATGGAATTAACATCATTGGCTTGTGTGTTAGGGGGAATATATAATCAAGCCCCGAAATTGCAAAGGAATGTACAACATGCACATGATTACGAAAGCATTCCATTTAAAATTTACTTATACTAGATAGTCTAGATTGGTCACTCAATTGTTTAATCCATTCCATTTTCTTTGAATTATCTACAGGTAGCTAATTTCTAAATTGTATTTAGCACATTTAGCTAAATTGAAGTTGCTGCAATTTTGCTCTTTTTCTTTGGATTATTCACAATTTTGTATTTTTGAATTTGGTATTTTTGAAACTGTTGATGAAGTGGACTTTTAATATCTACTCGCTGGAGTAATTGTCTTGCATCCCAGTGGTTGAAGATTCATTCACGTATCTCACTAGAGAGACGTGTTACACTGATCAGCATTTTGGTTATTTAATTCACCATTAGAAAATTTTGTCAAGGGTTGAGTTTTATTTGTATTGTAAATGATCATGCCAATTTGTGCTTCTTATGCAGTTTGAGATGTTTTCTTGGATAGTTTTTATCTTGGTTGTTATTGTAATCTTCTTTGGAACAGCAGAGGCCAATTTAAACGATCATGGAAATTAGGTTTTGCAGAATATATTTGATCTTCCATAATATGTAATCAGGTTTAGTGAATCTC